>BQNB010050007.1:0-41740 GCA_026074375.1 Tanacetum coccineum | reverse complement strand
CGTTTAAGAGATATGTATGAGATATTTTAGGAAAAGATATGTACGCGTTTTGTAAGCCTGTTAGGGTTTATCCTTGGTCTATAAAAGGATCACTCTTGGCATAGTTAGAGAGACGATCTCAAGATATCTCATAGCAAAATCATATATCAATAGTTAGTAATCTAAAATCATTCAAAGCAGATTAATAGAAGTTGTTATTTAGTTCTTCATTATTTTTCTTAGTACTTGTGTTAAGATTCTACATTAACACATAGTATTCATAATTAGTGTTTCTACATAGTCAACTGTATTTATACATTTTGGCTATCATCCTTAATAGGCTGTAGAGATCTATTCCTAAGGGACTCACAACTTGATTCATTTTAACTTCGAAAGTTTTGGACTCCAAGCGATGTTGTTCGACAGCATGTTCCATTTGATAAAAGACATTTTGGACATCGGCAAGTTCATCAACCAAGTATTGATTGAAGTTATTGAAGATATCTTTTAATTCTTTTATAAACGGAATAATTTCATCTCGAAAACAAGCCTTTGTATGTTCAAACCCCCACGTGCCCTCAGTGATAGCTATGGCAGTGGTTCTTTCTTTGACAACCTGATCAAAGCCAGCAAGATGGCGTTTAAGCTCTTTCAAGCTAGTATTCACCATACTCACTTTAGGAAATTCTTTTGGAACCTCAACTTTGTTGGTTGTGGAAGAAGGAGATGGGTCTAAAGGTGGGACCGAAGTCGCTTTCCAATAGGCATGTTCACTATATAAATCAGATTGTCGAACAAATCGTTTGTTGTAATCGTTATTAAGAACAGCATAATTAATGGGTTTAGTGTTCACTTTATTTTTTACAACCATTGGATCTTGTTCTTTCAAAAGCATTTTTGAACGACTCTCTTCACAAAGCATTAATGTCTCATCAGAATCAGGAATCACAATAGTTATCTATTTTAAAATGACATTCCCGTCATACAGTATTTGGCTTTGACACCGAACTTTCTCTCTTCTTCAGATATGAAAGGTTAATTCAAAACCGATAGCT
Organism: Tanacetum coccineum; assembly: GCA_026074375.1. NCBI lineage: Eukaryota > Viridiplantae > Streptophyta > Magnoliopsida > Asterales > Asteraceae > Tanacetum > Tanacetum coccineum. The sequence goes on along the minus strand of BQNB010050007.1, from coordinate 40,706 downwards.
TGTTTTATGGAATGATCATAACAAATTTTGGATTTAGTCATCATATGAACAGTTTTGCGCAATTGACCTCTTTTGAAAATGATATTATCAAGTTGCTTAATTTCTTTCTAAAGCATTTCTTCTCTATCAATATTTTATGTTTATCTTCCATTTTTACATCATTTTGAGGATCAGAAACTGTTTTCATGAAAGAATCCTTTTCTTGTACTTGTTCAAAAGAGTTTGCTTAAGACGTCAATCTCGCAATTATGTTCATATTAGATCCTGAACAAACATGTTCTCAAACATTTGGCATTATCTTATCAAATCTTTAACCTCTTCTTTAGAATATCTGCCAAGCTCGATAGTCAAAGCTTTATTGGCACTTTTTATATTCTAGATTAAACAAGGTGGCAGTTCATCACTTGGGTATTTAATTGTTCAAACATAATAATAACAGGGCATCTAGTGTTGAGCAAAATTAGGAATTCTGGCAATTTCCCTGTTGTGTTTCACTTCAGATACTAAGAAAAGGAATGATTGACTATTCAGTGGTTTAAGTTTCAGTTTCTGTCTAATTCACATCATTTAGACTGTTTAGAAGAACTCATTATATGCCTCAACTTTGATTTGAATTAAAATCTTAGGGCTAATTATATATATCCGAATTGTGTACCTCAGTGAGTGCATCTTCTGAGACATTCCTGAAAATTCACCATGAGAGCAAATCTGGCTGAGTAAGTCATCACCATCAGAGTCATAAGGCATCCAGATCATCAGCTTGAAAACATCAGTTGTGGTATACAGTTGTTAGAGGTTTGAAATGTCAGGAAGTCCTGCATCTTGGCCAAAAATGCTATTTCTTTCTTCCTTTGTTGAAAACTTGACCACTTCTTGAGCTTGAACCAGCAACACTTTATCAATTGAACCACGTTTTCATTCCTTTTCCTCATTGGCGCTTAGTACACTGCTTGGCAATTGAACCCTCCCCTTTGCAATTGTAATAGATGACAATCTGTTGTTTCCCGAGTTGCTTCCATTGATGCTTTAGGTGTGTATTTTCTTGTTGTTCCCAGCAGCATAAGGTATTGTTCCTCCCCTAAACAGGTTGCACAGTTTCATTCCATCAAAAGATGGTAGCTTGTTGACGAGGGTTTGACAAGTCCTTAGCATCGGGAGGAGGCCATGTAGTTAGGATACCAGTGTACCGCGTGTGCGAGGCGAACAACCAACAATTAAGAATGACATCAAGTGATTGATCGCATATCAATTTGGATCATCCGCCTTATCTGGAACACTGAACAATTAGACCGAGTTCTGGTTTGTAAAATTCAGATTGTTGGATGGTTGGTAGTGTTGATGCATATTCCAATTGTGGGAGTGGATGATTTGTGGAGAATAAACTCGTGGATGAACTGATGATTTGGTACTCATTTTGATGCAATAGGTATTGAAAGAGGTGTTGATTGACTGGTTTGTGAATTGTTTTGAGTCTGATAAGGTGTTACAAAACTATTAAGAAGGATTGGTGAAACAAATGTTGAAGTATGAGCGTATTTAGGGAGAGTGTGCAGGATGAAGAATTATAAGATTGACGGAGTAATTGGGTGAGATGCAACTAAAGCAAGAGGATTGGAGTATGTTTCATGCATCAAACGAACTTCAATTGGCATGTCGTTCCATGTTGGTTCCAGGTAAGCATGAAGCTGATCATCATTGGTAGTATGCAACGTCATTGACCAATTTAACATCCTAACAAATTGCTCCAATCATCAGTAGAGTGTTTAAAACCTGGGATGTAAACTAATGAAATTGCTCTAGTGGCATCTTGTAGAAGTACCTATCATTTAGTAGTAGAGTAAACCCTTAAGTTGTTACTCCGAGTAATGACTCCTTTCTTGTAATGAACTTAGTCTAATTCATCATACAGCAAGCACTATCTCGTTCTTGTTTTGTTAATACGACGTTCCTTGCCATTGTCAGTTTAATCTTTCCTCCCAAAGATATTTGCTACACGGTGTTGACTCACAAGAGCATAGATTTCGGTTGGAAGACCTTGGAGAATGATATTAATCGCTTTAATGTCACAATCAACTTGAATGGCTTCAGCGGGAGTGAGTTCGATATATTCCTTAAGTCTTGTTACCTCTTATCCTACAGTGATAGATGGCCAAACGAGTGGACCTTTGTCAACAGAGGCAAGAATCATTCATTCCATGTGTCAATCATCATATAAAGTTCCATTCTCTTCATTAATCAAACACGTGTTTTCAAGCATCAGTGGTTTATTAGCACCACGTCGAGAGAAGTGATTTATCATCAAAGAGTCGTCAATTGATAACGTGGTATCACAAAAGATTCCGAAATTGATCGATCGGCGGTGGAAGAAAAGAAAATTATGTTTGGGATTATGTGATTGTTGAGTCTTGTAAATGAAACTACATGAGGGACTTACAATTCTCAGACAAACCGGGAAAAAAATTTATGTTATACGGGATTTTACAAGTCACAGAAGAACCGTAATAATTTTAGAATTTTGACGTGCGCGCGCGCGCGCAGATTGTGTCCTACAAGTTCGGTTGTTAACAAAGAAAACCTGTTGATTCGGATAAATCCTTTTTGTTTCGGGGGGTGTTGACATTAGAAGACCTAGTTTTCGGTCCAACTTGTCGTATATCGTCTCTCAGCCTCGCGCTCTCGCTCTGCTGAGCATGCTAGGGACTTGGATCTTGTCGTTTCAACTAAGATTACTAGTTCGGTTGAATCTTGTCGGTATTTCAACTAAAGTTACAAGTTCGGGTGGTCTTGTCGGTCTAACTAAAGTACTATTCAGGCTTACTCGTTTGGGCTTACCATCGTTCAGTTACTCAATTGGCTTACCTCGTATCGCCTTACTCGTCGGCTTCCAACAAACAACACACGAGTCGGTTATAACTACTACGAAACCCAAATTTTCAAAACTCCAAAAAGACACATTTTTGAATTGGTTTTTTGCAAAAATCTTGTACAACTAGTGTTACTAACCCTATAGGAACAATAAAAATGACAACTTTAGGTTTTTAAGCCTAAAAATTTTGAATCACTATTTGCTCTTTTAAAGGTTTTTGAACACAAATCAAACTAAAAACTAAAAAACCAACCCCCACCACTCCTGGCACTTGATACAATTGAAGAAAACATGTAATCTAGAGATCTACCAACAAGAGAGAGAGATTTGGGTTGGTGAATGTATTAGTACGAGAATATATGGAATGGATGAAGTTATTACTATGTGGGCATAATGGAAAAATGAAAAACAACCCACCCCACTCCAATGCTAGGAGATGCTTATATCTTACAGCATGATGGCTGGCCTAAGGCTTATGATGGGCATCCATGGGCCTAGGGCCATATTAGTTCTATTCTTAAACAGACACAATCTAATCGAGCTAAGACCTATAACAACTTCGAAGTGACACGATACTTTTTTGTGTTCCTCCAACCAACATTTGTAACACTCACCTGGATTTATCATACCTAGCAAAATCATTAGCATTAATGAAAATCTCTTGCCTGTCTTCTGATAATACCTCTTTGCCCTCAACACTTAACGCAGAAGAGAGCGCACCGTTAAAATCCATTGCTTCCCAATCATCTTCATGAATTTGTCTCTAAGTCCTGGTGTAGATACAATTAAACCAATTGGGGATTTTCAACCATGAAAGCATAACACCAGAATTATCACTGACCGCTAGCAACAAAAACATGTGGGCTAGCAGCATTAACATTAGGGCTACTACTAACTTGGGACTAGGCAGTGTTAGTATCACATTAGTATAGTTAGTGCTTGGAGGCAGTCTAGAAGACGCAATTCTGAGCACCACTACTTCACCAACAGATTTCTTTTACTCTTTTGTTCAACACTTTGAAGTTGTTGTAGAAATCATTTATGCTCATAGTTTTAATTTCAGGCTTATTTATCCACACAACTACATCAGTGTTCCACTCAGGGGATAATCTACTCAAAAAAATTGAGTTTAAATCTACTAGAGCAATAACCACACCCCGAGAATTAGCAAGGCCTACTGAATCATCTTCTGAAGCACCTATTGAAGATAGAGTCAAGAGACCTGCTACTTGTTGCACCTATAAATTCGACATGTCATGCTGAAGCTTATCAAAAGTAGCGAGTGCGAGAGAAGCTGTGAGATTTCTTGGAGGCTGCATTACCTCCAAATCATGTTTCAATGGCAGCAAACATTGATTTAGCATCAGGGTACTGACTGAATATGAGTTGATGTTCATTGGGAAGAGCCACAGTACGAAGCTCCTACCTAGACATCATCCTTTTTATTGTTGTTTCTTCAGCAGTTACTGGTATAACATCTTTGTAATTGTATACCATTTCCTGTATGTTTGTTGGTACTGAGAACCAGCAATCAACCATTTTCTAATACCTCACCATCAGTGCATCTCTGAATCTGGAAGTCTACTTAATCCTTATAACCCACATATCATACTCACAACTAGTTTGAGTATAGGAAGCTTTGTAGTAGACCACTATTATAGATCGATTCAAGCTCCATGCTATTTAGATCAAAGTTCTCAAAGCAAGAGCCTGATACCCTTGTTGATCCCAAAACCTAGTACGATTTCCTTAGGTTTTCTAAGGTTAAATTACCTTGGATAAATCAAAAATAACTTGTTGTAGAAAAACTTTGTATGTATATTCAAGTGTATGTCGAATCTAACATTTAATACCTAGAAGTATTATGAATAAAACAGTAATCTTGAACAAACAAAGATATAACCAAACGCTCCAATATTATTAGATCAATAATACGAGTACTCTTTACTTAGTACTAAGGTTTACAACCTTGAAGCTTTTCTTAATCGACTTTGACAACTATGAAGACTTATATGCAAAACTGATGATATCTCAACTAATGCCCTAGAGCCTCCTTTATATTAGACTAATGAGCTCAAATCATCTTACAGAAACATACCATTAAGATATCTTAATCTTTTCTAAACATAAACGTAATCTTTTAAATAAATACATTATGTATATCTTGTACATAAATATCTTAATACTTATCATCACAAGTATTCTTGTTCTCCAAACAATCTTTATCTCTTTAATCCGTCTTTATCCTCTTGACAGTAGAAAGTCTTCAAGCAGTTGTAATCAGCACTTGTAATCTTTTCACCAGCAGCACTAATAAACATAAGCAGTAGTAATATTAATACTAGCAATACTAATATATACTTACAGTAGTAACTTGTACTAGCAGTCTTAACATTTACTACTAGCAGCACTAACTACTTAGCTTATATTTTAGTCTTCAACACTGAGCAGTCTTAACTTAAACAAACAGCAGTAACTTTATGCTATCAATACTAAATTATACTAACAGTAGAAACTAGCAGTGGTAACATTATACTACCAGTACTAACTACTTAGCATAATTTCCATTATGTACCTGAGCAGTAGTAACCTTAAGAATCCATGAAGTCTTTTAAGTCCCAACAGTGGCCCGGTAATCCGTGAAATTGGTAAGTCCCAACTTGTTGGATCATGTGATGACGAAGTCCAAAATTCATTTCTTGAATTGGAATCAGGGCAATTGGTCCGCCCCGTCCATTTATAGACGGTTGACATAACTCCTCCATCGACCGGGGAGCTTGCTCATTAGGTCTCACCAACGGAGGTGGACCATTATTATTAGGAGGAAAGGGACCCGCAGGAAGCGGTCCCTGATTATTATGAGGAATGCTCATAACTTCTTCAAAGTTGAAAAGAGATGACGGTTCACCAAAATTCCTTCGTCGAATAAGACTCTCGGGGTCTCTAAGCGGATAAAATAGATTAGAAGAAGTAGATCGAGTGCTCATGCACTAAAAACAAGATAAGAAAAACTAAAAAGAACGAAAATATTTTTTGGTAACCGATAAATCGCTACAATGTAAAAAACGTTAGCTCCTCTAGAAAAACGTAAAAAGAAGCGAGGAGCGGGTAAGCGCAAAGCATTTAAAAACCCTTCTCCTTTCGGGTCGAATTCGTAGGATCAACCCCCTTAAACCTTCAATCATATTAGTTTTTTGTTAAATCTAGAAGGTGAGCCATTTTCATAAGTGACATAACGGTTATTGTTGTTTTTCAATTTTTTTTGGAATTTTATACTTTTTTAGAAAAAATAAATTGAGAAAAATAAAATATTTTTGTATTTTTATAGTTTTATAAAAGAAAATAGGAAATAAAAAACGATAACTTTACGAGAAAGGATCTTCAAGGCACTAACTTCAAATACTTCGCGAAAATCGTGCACCTCTCCCCAGCAGCGGCGCCAAAAATTGATTCGATGACAAATAGTCTATATATAATTAAATATATATCCTAAATATCTCAAATTAATTATAGTATAGAGAGTATCCCGTTTGATATAAAAATTGCTTGAGGACAAACAATATTTAATCTTCCGGATGTCATATCCCGACAAGAGTTGAATTTGAAGTCCGCAAAGGTATTTTGTTTGATGCTCGAATATCAAATATTTTGAATTTTGATTCTAATTCTACTAACGTAAAAGCAAATAAAGATAAGCTAAATTAACAATTAAAGCAATTAAGAAATTTAAGCATAAAACGTTAACGAGAATTTAAAACGTGACTAATTAACCAAATAACACAAATTTAAAACCTAAAAATTTAAAATGCTAAATTTTAAATTTAAATGAACTAAAATAATTTTCAAAACAAAAAATATATTTTTTGTAACTTTTTTATATTTTAAACAATTTTAAAACTCCTTTAATCTAGAAAATTAATAAAAATTACTAAACTATTTTATAAAAATTTGAGAAAATTCCTAAAATTGCTTAACACTATTCCTAAGGTTTTTAAAGAAAAACGAATGAAAAAGCTTATCTTAATAAGTTGTTAAAATTAAAATAAGCTAATAAGCTAAAACTGAAAATGAAAATGAGGATAACAAATAAATGTGACAATCCTAGAATGAAAAAGTCCCGAAGGCAGATGGTAATGGTGTTGTGTGTATGAAGAAGAGGTCACAAGTCCTAGAATGAAACATAATAAATATGTAGTCTCTCTAGCGAATAAGCTTTAAGACAAACCACATATTTGGCTTACAAGCTTAAAAACTTTTAAGCTAAACTGAATAAGCAAGTAAGCTACCAAAAGCTAATAACAAATCCAAATAAGCAAACAAGGACTTAAACCAAACCTAATAAGCAAATCAACACAGAAAATAAGCAAATCTAATAAGCTATAAAGGCAGAAATCAAATAAGTAGTTTACTAGAAAAGCTATTCAATCAGACTAAATAGGCATTTTTAAGCTAAGATAAAAGCTATTTAAGCTAAAAGCTGGAAGCTAAAAGTTAAAAATAGATTAAGAATGAACACCACTAAACACATAAAAGAAAGAATTAATCAAATAAGAACAAGATAAAAGCTAGAAAAGGCCAAGTGAAAAAAAAAGTTTACTAACTGTTTTTTGCTTTTTATGATAAGGGACATATTTGCAGCTTAATTTAAAGACTCAATAAGCAAATTTTAAAATTAAATCCTAAAAACAGATTAAGGACATGACTCAAAGAACAAAAATAAGCTGTATTTTAGCAAAACTCCTAATGAAATAAGATAGAAAAAGACGAAAGAAAATGACAGATTTAACTAAACTTGTTTTTGGCTTTACTTTTAGAAGACAAGTTGCAGACTACAAATTAAGGCTCAAAAAGGATTTTTACCAACTTATAACTCAAAACAGTTGAACTAAAGACTATAATAAGCTAAATTAAAGAAAATTCAACCAAAGTAATACTAAAATAAAACCACTCTCTTTTTTGCAAATAAGATCTTTTAAACAAGAACAAACTACTATTACTTGACTGTTAATGTTCCAATTTACTCAAAAGGTTCTACTCCGGGCAATAACTGATAAACATAGAGTCTGATTTAGAACTGACATTTGCACACTTTAAAACAATGCACCTTAAGCATCAATTTTATGAATCCAAGCAATAAAGCATTTTTAAGACCTGATATCAAGAATGACAGATTTGAGAATTTGATAAACTTAACTAGAAAGCTTAACTAAACCCATGCTAAACTTATTAAAGCTATTATATAGACTAACTAAAAGCTTATCCAAACTGATTTAATGACCTAAGAGAACACAAGCAGTCTTAACTAAGTTAAAACTGCTTGTGCCAAACACCCCTTTAAATTCTTAAAACCAATTTCTAAGCCTAAACAGATTTAATTAAGCTCTATTTTATAAAAATAGATTAACAACTAAGCTTATTAAGCTAAAATATAGAAAAATTAAACACTTAATTATAAGCTACACTTAATAAGCTAATTTGACTAAATAAGGTCAGATTCTATGAAAATTTAAACTAAACTATTCTAGACTAACAACTAAACATAATAAGCTATAATAAGACAGATTAAGCAATTATAAGCACAAATAAGCAGATTGATAAGTAAAACAGATATTAAGCTAGAAAAGAGTAAAAGAAGTACCTTGATCCCAACTAAACAGGGATCTGAAATGCTCAAATGAGCTTATTTACAAGCTCCAGCTTGTTTAAGAACAAGCTGGTATTGTCCATAAGCCTATCCCAATCTAGCTTATCATCCAAAATATAAGCTAAGGTAATTTTGAGTGATTTTGAGGTGAATGGTTATTCAGTTTAAGCTTTAGGTGAGCCAACTGAATAAGTAGTAGCTTTAATAGTCAAGACAGCTTAATGAGCTTATTAGCTTTTTATTATTCTTAAACCGTAATTGCATTAAAGTAAAGACAGAATTTAAGGTGAAATTTAAAGATCCAACATTTATTAATCTTAAAAAGGATACAATCCTGCTTGAAAAAAGAAATAACTTACAAGAAAACTATAAGCTAAGATTATATAATAAGCTACTAAAAACTAATTTAACCTAGAATCCTACACGTCTCTCTCTTATGTGATCCCTTCTCTATTTATAGTGAGAAGAGGAACCTTCTAGCCTTCCAGGAGCGTCCAAGCCTTCAATCCTAGCCCTTCAATCTTGACCAATCCCTAAGCAATCATTTAGAACCCTCGGATCATGTGCCAGCTTTCATCAACCAATCATTATGCTTAGGATTACCAACGTGGTTAAATGCTGTGATGTTAGGCTTCTAGAAGCGTATACGTGTGTGTGATTGGGGAATTGGATTTACCTTGCGTGTAATGGTGAGTAAAAAATGGGAGGGAAGGGAGATGGTTACACAATAACTTTGACTGGTAGTTTGACCGGATTATAAAGACTTGGGCTAGTCATATTGATTTGGGCTTGGACTTTGGGATTGGGCCAGAATTTAGGTTAAAGGGTTTAAACGGTTTTTGATTTAATGGTTTTGTAAATGGGTTTTAGCTTAGGTTTATAGATACAAGGTTAATGGGCTGACCTGGCCCAATAAAATAGGTACGGGTTAGCCCATTAAGGATGTATACGACTTTGGCTTCGGTTTCCCACGCTCTTTCTAATCCTATGCTCGGTTTTGTCCGTTTTAATCTATTTATGTCCTTTTGTTGAATATCCACCCTGCAAGACACAATTAACAAAACACACATATACAATGTATTTTTCATGTATTTTTGGTCTTTTAAGCTCATTTTATTAAGGAAAAATGATATGTGATTACACACATATCAGTTGACATATCATCAAGTTGTTGTTCCAGAAATACTTGCACAAACCTTGGATACATCAAAAATTTCCCAGACAAATTATCTAAGTTTTTAACCATACTTTCAAAAATGTATTTTGAAAATTTGAATTTCTGATTTATAGCTAAGCAGATAATTACATATGCCATAGTGCTACTAAACTCATTCCATGCAGTAGTCTTTGAACTTAGGCATTTGTAAAATAGTATGAATCAGAAATTTCCATTGTGGGGAAAAGAATGCCTTATAGAAAGTAAGCTTTTGTGAAATCTTCTCATACCCCATCCTTGTAAGTTCTTCAAAAATGGTAGAGTTTGGTAAACAATCAATACCTTCAGCATCTTCTAGTTGAAGATCTCTTCTAACAGTTGATTCTATAGCAATTATCTTCTTACCATCAACTAGGGCATGTAACTGAACTTCCCCATTAATAGTTTTGGCCTTGACAGTAGAACCAAACTGTTTGATACACGAAGTATATATTGTGGGATTAACGGTTAAAGAATATTTTATAGGTTGTACATTCAGAAAATTCACAATTTTTCAAACCCATCACTTTTTTCGAGTTTAGACAAAAATGCGACCATATTGTGATCTATCATGCAAACGTTAGATTCGCCATTTGTGTATGGAGTATGGATAATGGATGATAAAAATTAAGTTAGGTGTTTGGTAGTTAGAAGAGTATCTGAAAGATTAAAAAAATTTGATAATATGATTGATTGAAACCTTTAATCGAAGTATTTATGAAAGTACCCTTAACAACATTAACTTAGAACCAGCAGTAGTAACCAACAGGTCAGGATAGCGGGATTTTAAGGGGGGCTAGCAGCATTAACTTAAAACTAGCGGTAGTACGAATAAAGCCTAGCAGTCATTACTTTTGAGTCACCAGTACTAACTCTAATTTCATTCCAAAAAGCTTTTCCATCATCAATCTAACACTTTTCTACATTTTCCTGTGATTTTCCCTCCTTTGGGGTTCCCTTCAAAAGCAACATATCCTCCATCTATCTCTTCATAGTATGTAAGATAGGACATGTTCCTTGTCATGTGCCTTGAGCATCCACTATCAATCACTCCTTGATCCTATAAATCCATTTGTGGATTGCCCTGCACATTAGATAAGAAAATCAGTTTCTTTTGGGGACCCAAGCCATCACTGACTTGGATCTGCCTTGTGCATCAATATAATCAAACTTTTTTAGGGTGATTGATGCCTGTTGTGTTTAGAAACATGGTCTAAAACTTTATGCTTTGGTTTCCAAACCCAACAAGTTGACGCCTTAACAGCATTAAAATTATTTCCCTTAATAGCATTAACTACTGCTTTTGGCCTAGCAGTATTAAATTTTTTACCCCTAATAGTATTAACCCTTTGATTAATATTACTGTTTTTAAATGTTGTGTTCTTATGAATGGGCCTCTTAACAGTTGAATGTGTTGTTTTAGAAAGATATGACATTGGTCTAGCAGCATTCACTGTTGTTTTTGAGTGAGCAGCATTAACTTGTCTAGCAGTATTAACCAATACTGCTGTTTTTGAAATATTTTGTCTAGCAGTATTAATTGATACTAAACCAGACTTCATTAGTACTGCTCTTGGAACCAAGTTCTTTTTAGCACAGGGGTGAGTCTTTTTAGCAAAGTTTTGATGATTCACCCTTTGAGCATTGTTCCAAACAGGTTTTACCATCCTTTGATTTTGAAACTATTTTTGATGGTAATTGCAATCAACCAAATGATCAAAACTTCCACACACATAACAAGCCTTATTAACATCTCAAAATTGCTCCTAGTTTTTGAGACATCATATTGTTCCAATTTCTTTGATTGCCTCTTGGACTGTGAGTGTTTTGCCTATGTTGCTCAACTTGTTTAACAGTTTTCCTAGCAGTTTTTTCTTGTTGTTTAGATTTGACAAACTCTTTCTTAACAATACTAGGCCTAACTATTTTCTTTTCAGTTTTAGGCTGAGATCAATCTCTTCCTATCATTTGACACTTTATTCTTCATAATTGGGGGCCATCATCATTATTCCTAATTACATTTGGCTCTTCTTCAATAGACATGCTTTTTGAGTTCTCAACTACAGGCTTATTAACAAACTCATCTAAACCAGTAAAAGACAAGTCAGGTGTTGGAGGCATGAAATTTCTTGTGTAGGGAGGTGGAACTGCATTATAATTTTCATAGCCTAAACCTTTCTTGCAATTGTCAACTATCTGACACTCTATGAGCTTGTTTAAACTTTTAGATGCATGATTAAATTTATCTATATTAAGTTGAATGCCATCTTTTCTTTTTGAACTATTTCAAGCTTCTTCCTAAGCTCTCTAATAGCTATTTCTCCTATATGAATTTCAAATTTTAAGCCCTTAATATCTTGTAAATAAATAGACTCATTTGCTTTATAAACTTTAAGTTTTTCTTCTACTGACTCTAAACCTGTTTTATAACCTAGAACCATTAACTCAGATTTCTTAAAATCTTTTAATAGTTGATCATTTTGAGATTTAAGTGATTCTATAGTTTTTAAACAAGATTTTTAACAAATAGAATCATGGATACCTCTGAGTTTGAACTTGAAGCTGAGAGCCATGAGTGATATTAGAGGCCCTTCCTCAGCCTGATCACTCCAGTCATATCCACCAAGACCATCACATGACACCAAAGCTGTAGAAGTAGATGTTTCCACAGGCACACTCCTTCTTTAGCTTTCCTTGTTTTTGTTGTCTTGATTTCTTGTAGCTCTGCACTCCCTAGCAAAATGACCCCTCTTGTGGAAGTTTTAGCACTCCACTTTGGACTTATCAAAACCAATAGTCTCATTGCCATTAACAGTAAGCTTCCTTCCTGTATTCTTCAAAAACTTTCTTTCCCTCATAGTCAACATGGCCATTTGCCATCTTAAATCCATCTCTTCCATGTCATCTAGATGGATTTATTGCAAGTCATCATGTACAAGTTGATGACTATTTGGTTAACTAGTAAAGAATGTGTAGAAAACTAGAAGGGGGGGGGGATTGAATAGTTTACCGCTTTTTAAATTTAAGTTTTATGTATGTTTGTAAAACTATAGGATTCGACCTTTTGTGAATTTCTAATTTTGCTTGCACATTATGAACAATTAAATTATTTGAAATGATAAAGTAAGACAAGATGTTAAGAGTAAGACAATCCAAACTACAATGCTGAGGATTAATACGGGTTCGGTATTGAGCACCTCTTCGCCATTACTCCACTCCTCGGCACTAACTCGGAGTTTCTTCACTATGTCAACAAACTCCTTTGGCAGAGAAACTCTCGTACAAAACGTTGATTATATCATTTACGACACTAAGCTAAATGTCGAGTTCTATTCTTCGCTGAAACCAATACTATCACACACAACTTCACAACTTGTTACAACGAATTCAAAAAACTTCACGACTTCTTACAAACTTAACAACTTTCCGACTTCTTAAAAATCTTCACGACTTCTTAACAACTTCACAGCTTCACTTCACACACCTCTTTTCACAACTACCTAACAATACATTGTAGATCACACGATCTAACTATACTTACAAAGATCACCAAGATCTAGTAGCTACACACTAAAAATACAAGATATTCAAAAAATTTTTTTTTGATTACAATATGTGATATGAATGCAACAAGATTGATATGCACACTAAGGTGTAATACTTCTTCAACTGTGATGAAGTATTCTTCTCTTGCACTTGAGGAATATAGCTTGGATCACTTGGAAACAAAGCTTTATGATTAAATGATCAAAGGATTTTAGAGAGGATAAGTGGGCTGTTTTGAGCAGAAAGAATGAGTGCAAAAGGTGAGAAAAACGTTGGGGAATAGTCCAGTATTTATAGGACAAAAAAGAGGAGCGGGGTCTATGGCCTCCCCCCTTAAATAAGGTGCCGCCCCCCTTAAAATTAAGGGGGCCGTCTATGTAATTAAGGGGGCCGCCCCTTATTCAGATGCTCCTTTTTTTGTCCTATTCAGGGGAGGTGTTTACTAGACCATTTCTAGCCGTTTTAGGTCTGAAAATTTGAAATTCAAAATATTTATTTTGAATAAAACATTTCTTTTAAATGTAAAACATGTTTTGTGATGTTTATGAAAAGTTTACAACATTTTATAAAAGTTTCATTTGATCATAAAATGCATCAAGCATTTGTTTATTCATACATTGGAGTGATATAAGTTTGAAATGAATGTTAACCAATTACTTGTTTATGTTTTAATTTTTCATTGGAATGTTTTTTATTTTGTGTTTATCAAATGTAAGGTTGTGAAAAATATTATGATGTTTTTAGGCTTATTTCTATTCAACAATCTCCCCCTTTTTGATGATTACAAAATTTAAACTCATTAAATGTAAAATTATTTTTAAACAAGTATTTAGTGAGTTTTATGTCATTTCTCCCCCTTTTTGTAGAATCAAAAAGGCATCGTCGAGAATTGCTAGTAAAATCGACGGAACAAATGCTCCCCCTTGATGTGTGCTCCCCCTCGTTCGAGGGCACCAAGGAATCGAGCTATGGTTTCTTGGCTACAAAAATGAGTTAGAACAATACAAATATTTCTAACATGTAGCAAGTAGAGAAAATATGGCAATTGCAAGCAAACATCAAACAAGGGATTAGTCATTCATTTGAGGCAATGTGTGTAAACAACACACAAGAATACAAGGAAATAAGAAGACAAGTATGCTTTAGAAGCATATTCAAACATCATTAAAAAAAAATTATAAATAGCCTTAGAAGGGATTTTTGACTTGCTTTGCGACACAAAAGGGTTTGACGATTATTTGTAGGCATGTTATGAGATTAGATGGTTGTTGATGGTGAGTGAAGGAGATGGTGAATTGGTGTTATGCATTTGGAGGGAATTTATGAGAAGAGGTTTGTTTGAAAATGGAATGAATTTGGATAAGTTTAGGGAATTCCAAATGTTGTTCAAGCATTCTGGGTAAAGATAGCTGATACTAGGTAAAAGAAGGAAAAAAGTAGTGAAAAATACTGTTTTACCCGTGAAGGGCTAAGGGCGGTCCCCTTAAAATTAAGGGGGGCGACCCTTATAAATTAAGGGGGCCGCCCACTGTTAGTCCTATTTTTCATAGAAAAACTATTTTTCTCAGGATTTTTGTGAGGGTATTTTTGTTTTGGTGGTTTATTTGCAGAGAAAGCCTCTATAGAGTTTATAAGCATTATTTATTTTATAAAATAATTAAACACATTAAAAATCATGAATAACCAAAATGGCATAACTAGTTGATTTAATAAATACACCCTAAGGTTTAAGGCATCATTGCAAATAAGTACCTAAAAGATGACCAACATATAATTCTTTCCGAAATTATATTGGATGATCTCCACATAAGTTGTTAATAAAATACACATATTCAAGCTTAAAAAATTCGGTCTTTAACACTATATTTAGACATCTTGTTCACTCACTCCTAAGTCTTCATTTTCTTTTCTTGCTAAACACTCCCTTTTAGTGCCTTTCCAATGACTTGAAACCTCGCATCTCATTGATTTCTTGCGTTTGGTTGTGCAGGTTAGTTGTCGTCAAAGAGAGTTTTCATCGGTTTTTTTTTTCAGTTCGGAAAGCGGAAGGGCATTTTGTAGGTTTTGGTAGTTGAGTGGATTAAGAGAGTTAAGATAGGTGGTAGGAGATGGAGTACTTGCACGAGAAGTTTCAACATCATCATCATCATCATGTTGATGAGATGACGTGCCGTGATGATGAGAAGATGAGGATGAGACGGAATGGCATGCCTTGCCACGATCACTTCGAGGTCTCCGAGTTTGTTTAAGAGCAAGAGGACGCATGACTCGGTCAACAATGTCATAATGCATTGTCGAAAGGGTTTTGAGGATATGCTTCATGATGTGTCGATAAAGACGAGTCAAGGACATCCATATGGAAAGATTGGCGGTTAGATTGCTCTAGCTCATTCAATTCGTTTGGAAACAGTAAGTAAGCTAAAGATTGTATTGTTCCTCGGCCAACAACATAATACAACATGTGAGCAAGACAAGCGGGGAGATGGTACCGATGTCTCCTAGTCCATAACATATACTCTGTATGAGTTCTTCTATTGCTTCATGGTCGGGGCTTAGTTCCTTAGTGACGGGATTTGATTTGGAGTGTGGGTGACGGTTTTAACTTTTAATGGTACGGTTACCTGGACAAGTTCCAATTCAAGTAGTCGAACGAATATCATCGGGAGTTGGGAGTAGATTGGTGGAATATGGTCCCTCGGGTTTCTTGAGAATACTCAAGAGATCAAAGGTCCTACTCGTTCGGTGAACAGCTTGACCATTGTAAGGAATTTTGTAGGATTTGATGCTTTGTGCAAAGGAGTGTGAGTTATGAATTCATGTTGAATCATAAAGGATGATGACCATGATAGCCATATTCTCGGTTTGGAAACCGTGACTGACTATAGAAATCAAGAAATGAATCTTGGACAATCGGTCGTTGATTTTTAATGAGACAATCGAGGAATGTTTATGACAGAGAGACGCTCGATGTTGTTGGATTTGTAGTAGGCTTGATCAACAACACGACCTTCGTGAATGTTGTGATTTTCAATGGATTTGTAGAATTTGGCAATTATGGGGGAAATGCCAGGGATTTTGGATACTTTTGGGATGTAGGATTTGGTGAGGGATATATCGGTGGAAGTGGCCCTTGGCATTTTATCACCTAAACAAGGCATCTACAACATAAGGTGTTAAAGAAAATTTCTTTACTAAATAAATGAATTTTAGTATAATGACAATGTGGTCAAGATTACTTAGCACCAAAAAAAAACTTAAGAGTGATCCATATGTTCTAAATTTATTTTTGACTTAATCTACGATGTGAAGAATATATATTTGTTTTATATTTTCAACAACAAGAATAATGAAACCAAACTCTCCCGTATAATCATGGAATTACGTTTAAGCTTGTCAAGAAAAACTATATGAAAAGTATATATCAGGTGATGAGTATAGGTTTATTATTTTAACTTGACAAAAGTTAATTTAGTGTTTATTGTTATTCAAAAAGCATGGTTCTTAAGGTTATGCCATAACGCCCTTATATTTTATACCAATCACAAAATTATCAAATATATATGAATTTTATATCTTGTTGTACATTATACATCGCTAGTTAAGTGTTTATTCATGTGACACAAAATTATGGTGGTGATAATTTCGACTCTAGTAATTGTTCCTATGAAACGAGCCATACACTACCTTTATTTTTTATAGTACATTTCTTATTGATTCGAAAACAGTATACATTTTTGAATTGTACGTTTTGCATGGACAAATAGTGTTGTTTTTACCATGTTTTGGGAATGAATCAACATGTATAAATCGTTTGTTAAAAAATATGTAAGTATTTTTATGATAAATTTTCGAACCAAAAATTTGTGACTTCCAATTTATGTTTGATCAATTCAATTTGATTGTAGTCGTTCTATGACTACGGGTATCATTATAGTTAGGGAAATCCTAGACAAAAATAAAAAATATGAAAATGATGAAGAACACCCGATTTTGATTGGGAGCAAAATTGGATGAAATCAAATGAAAAGAATGATGAAAAACTTACAATTGATGGTTGTTGTTTGGAGTGGTTTGTAAATGCCCCGTTCGCGAACTTTTGGTTAATTGGATGATTTTGTAGTTTGATTTTTGGTGAATATGTGTGGAGGGTTTTCTCATTAGAAGGTGGAATGAGGAAGAAGGAAAAAATGCGTGTTGGGCTAGGTATTTTCGAATGAAAAGGGAAGTTTGTTTTTCCAATGGCCGGCCCCTTAAATAATTAAGGGGGCCGCCCAACTTACACGGCCGGTCCCTTTAATTTTAAGGGGGCCGCCTTTGAAAAAAAAATTTCTTCGATTTTTGGCCATTTTTGTGAGAATGATAAGTGTCAAAATACGTTGGAATATACTAGTAATATTATTTAATATAATCGAGAAGGAATACTTAACATTTTTATTAACTTTTCTGTTAAAAAAAAATTGATTACTTCGGATGAGATAATCAAGTAGTTAGTCAAGGAAGGAATTAACGAGATTAAGTCGACTTTGTCAATTAACTTCTAGTTAATTGAGTGAGATAATTATCTCAGATGAAATAATTAAATATCACGATTTGGAGAAAATCCAAGACGGTAAATATTGAATGAGTACTAGAGATGATATCGATAGATGTAGTAGATCATAGACATGAGGCAGATGTCGTAGACGATGGTTGACATGGAATCGAGACGATCGTTGAATTCGAAGGGAGTTTGTTTCTCCATAAGTGGTTATGATCGTTGCGTGACTAATCCTACTTCTATGTTAATTGTTAACCACTAGCTTGCTCTTCTTCATCTCCGTGAGTTTGCTACGTGGTCATAGAAGATTTCCATTTTGTAGACATATGATTATAATCTAAACGAAAGAGTAGTTCATAAAGAACTAATCTCTTCAAAGCTAGAAAACCAACAAATGGTATTTCTAGAGACTACACTATTATTTTTAAGAACTAATTATACTACATTATGATAGAAACACATAGACATTTACTTGTAATCTATATTCTACGAATATGAAGAGTGAGACGTACCTTAGACTTTAGAATAGTCTTCGTTAATGTCTTCAGATGTAATGTAGGGTTTCATTGGCGAACTCTTATCATTGATTCTTTAGTCCGTAGACAAAGACTGGTTAGTTAGATAACATACACTTCATAAGAATGTGTTGACTTAGACCATTTTGTCCCAACGTGTTTCATGTATCCAAAAGTTATTGTTTACAAACCCCATTTTCCTTTTAATTTTGCATTTGGTTTTGGCAATACTTGGTGAGCAACTTGACCACTTGGAGTGAAATTTGGTTGGTGTGGACGATTCCACATTGTGTGATTAGTGTTAGGGTAATTTAGTCTACAATTGTCTCTCCTAGGTTGAGATGTTTTGGAACGAGGATGAGGATTTTCTTTTCTTCTCGAAGGAGGTGTTTTAGAACTTATTATGGGTTTAGTAAATCCGACTCCGGGTTTTAAAGAAGTTTGTAAAAATGTTTTACTCTCATCATCAATTGCAATAGGGATTTTGGTGTGTTTATTAGTATAAATGTTTTGGTTTGAGTTTGGGTTGGATTCCATCAATTTTTCTTTTGACTTGACTTCTTGCGCTCTTACCAAATTTTCATGTTTGGTTTCACTAGGTGATCCTTTGGTAAAATTAAATCCCAACCCGGTTTTATCTCCGGAAGGTTTTTGAGAACTTATTATTTTCTTAAGTGAATGACTACTATCATTAAATTGATTTAGCCTAGACATTTCTTTTCTAAGTTCCTTATTTTCAAACTTAAGTTCATGACATAATTTGCATTCTTCAATTATTCCTTACCTTTTTCTAGCCTTGATTGTATATCTTTTAATTCTTGTACTTATTTTCTATTTTATTTTTAGGAGTGTTATTTTTAGCCATGTCTTTTAATTCCTAGTTTGCATAGTCTACTATATTGCATTTATCTTATGTCATGTTCGTATAGTGATGATTGATTATCACTAAAATATTCGGTTTCGGAAAGTACCTCATTGGAATCTTTAGCCATAAGATACTTTTTGTCCTTTGTCTTCTCCTCTTCATCATCGTCGCTATCACTCCAAGCTCCTCCCACGAACGC
Source organism: Tanacetum coccineum (assembly GCA_026074375.1). Lineage (NCBI taxonomy): Eukaryota > Viridiplantae > Streptophyta > Magnoliopsida > Asterales > Asteraceae > Tanacetum > Tanacetum coccineum. The sequence goes on along the minus strand of BQNB010050007.1, from coordinate 21,339 downwards.
CCTTTGATTTTGATATTTTAATTGTTTCGGACATTCTCCGATGAGATGATTTGGATCTCCACACTTGAAACATTTTCTTTCACTTGTCTTATTTTTGTCATCTTTATTTCTTTGGAATGATCTTCTTTCTTCCATTGGTTGTTATTACGATATGTCCTAGTCTTTTGAAGAAATTTCTTGAAGTTTCTTACGGCCAATGGCGTATTCTTCAATCTTCACTATCGGAGGTTTAATCTATCTTCATCACAATTCTTTCTGCTTTCAAGGCAATAGATCTACTTTGTTCTCTTTTGTTTTTGACGGTTTCGGAGTCTTTCTTGATTACTTCTTCATAGACTTTTAAATTTCCAATAAGTTCGTCAAGTGAAAGAGTTGTTAGATTCTTTGATTCTTCAATTGCCGTGACTTTTGCGCGCCATTTAGGATGCAATGCCCTAAGAAACTTCCTAACACAATTCTTGCTAGAAAAACCTTCATCAAGTGCTTTTAGACTATACTTAATAGTGTTAAATTTAGCAAAAGCATTATCTATTGATTCCTCTTCCGGAATCATGAATTGTTCATATTGTTGAACAAGAAGATCTATTTTATTTGCTTTGACTTGATTATTACCTTGATGAGTGATTAACAAAGTATCCCAAATTTCCTTTGTGGTTTGACACATAAAAATTCTTTCATATTCTTTACGTGTTAAGCATTATAAATTACCATTTTGGCTTCATTATTTTTAGCAAGTTTCTTTTTAAGATCATCATTTTGTTTGTGAAAAGATACAATTTCATCCTTTTTAGTTTCGGGATTAAATTGAATGGGAGGAAAATCACCATCGGTAATAACATGCCAAAGATCTAGATCTTTTGACTTCACATATAGTTTAAACATCTATTTTTCCAATAAATAAATCCATCACTTTCAAATAGTGGTGGTCTTTGCATAGATTGCCCTTCTAAATATTTTTCCGATTCCATAGATCGATTCAAGTTTTAAAATACAATTTATTTTAAAAATCTTGTTTAACGTGGCTCTTGATACTATTGTGGAAACAAAAGGGGGGGGGTTGAATTAGTTTCAACGCCTTTTTAAATTTAAGTTTTTTATGTATGTTTGTAATCACTTAGATTCGACCTTTTTGTGTGAATTCAATGCTCTGCACAATTGAAAAATGTAAAATATTATGACTAAATTGATAAAGTAAGACAAGAGATATAGAGTAAGAAAATCGAACCACAATTGCCAGGTTTTATAGTGGTTCGGTAACGAAGCACCTCTTCGCCCTACTCCACTCCCCGAGCTCCAAACTCGAGAGTTTTCTTCACTATGTCAACAAACTCCCTTATGGCGGAGAAAACCGTACACAACGTTGCTTATATCAATTTACGACACTAAGCTAAATGTCGAGTTTTAATCTTAGCTAGAACCAATCTATCATAACACAACTTCACGACTTCACAACTTCACGACTTCTTAATGATCAAAGGATTTTAGAGAGGATAAGTGGGCTGTTTTGAGCAGAAAGAATGAGTGCAAAAGGTGAGAAAAATGTTGGGGAATAGTCCAGTATTTATAGGACAAAAAGGAGGAGCGGGGTCTATGGCCGGCCCCCTTAAATAGGGTGCCGGCCCCCTTAAAATTAAGGGGGCCGCCCCTTATTCAGACACTCCTTTTTTGTCCTATTCAGGGGAGGTGTTTACTGGACCATTTCTAGCCGTTTTAGGTCTGAAATTTTGAAATTCAAAATCTTTATTTTGAATAAAACATTTCTTTTAAATGTAAAAAATGTTTTGTGATGTTTATAAAAAGTTTACAACATTTTATAAAAGTTTCTTTGATCATAAAATGCATCAAGCATTTGTTTATTCATACCTTGGAGTGATATAAGTTTGGATTGAATGTTTAACCACTATTACTTGTTTTTTGTTTTAATTTTTCATTGAATGTTTTTATATTTTGTGATTATCAAAAATGTAAGGATGTGAAAAATATTAATAATATTTTTAGGCATTATTTCTATCAACAGAATGCACAAATAACAGCATCACTCAAGTTATCAATATTTGTAGAATTAACAGCATTAACTTGAGTGCTAGTAGTAGAAACTCCAAAAATTTGAAATAAAATAACAATAATAGCAGCATTAACTGCTTCATAAGTGCTGCTAGTGTTGTTATTTGAAGAGGACACAAAATCCATGTTCTGTGTGCTTGAACTTAAGCTATCCTTTAACTTCTGGTTTATACACCTTGAGATTGTTGTAGAGATGCTCATTGTATCCAAATCAGCTCTATTCCTCCACACAACAGCATGTGTGTTCCACTCAGGTGACAAACTTCTTAATAACCTTTGATTAACATCTTCTTGTGAAGCTTTTCATTAAAAGCCTCCAACTGACTCTCAAGCTTTTTAAGTATCAAAGGTTTGATCAAGCATCTTTGAGCTTGGAGTAGTGAAGTTTTATATTGCTGCTTTAAGAGATTCCTTTGAGTCTTTTTAGTAGCTGCATTCCCACCAAATCTCTTTTCTACCGCTTCCAGCAACTTCTTAGTATCCTTTATAGAGTACCGATGTTCATTGGGAATGTGTTGATCCCACTTGAATGGATCTTTAATTCCTTAGCTTGTGTAAGGTTTAGTCTATAGCAAGATAATTCCTACACAAACTATGTAGAAACTTTGTTGTGGTAATACTAAGATTAGCAGAATCTAATCTTTAATTTTGAATATTCTTCTATGAAAAGTAATTTATAATGATCACACAGAATTAATCAAACAAATAGCTTGCAATATGATTAATACGTATTCACGTTAACACTAGATTAGGGTTACAAACCTTGAAGCTAGACGATATCAAAACAAAAGATTTTTTAGATATCTAACTCTATGCCCTAGGACCTCCTTTTATACACCAAGGAGTCCTAACCGGCTTACAATATTTTCCTAAGTTATCATGATCTTCTAAACAAATAACTTATACGTATCTTTTATAAAAATATCTCATACATATCATATAAGAAATCTTTATCTTTTCTCTGGGCAATCTTTATCCATCCCTTAACAGTAGAAACTCTTTAACAGTCTTAATCTTTCAACAGTTGTAACTTTGTACTAGCAGCATTAACTTTGAACAAGCAGTAGTAACTTATACACCAGCAACATTAACTGTGTACAAGCAGTAGTAACTATTTAGAATATTTTCTTTAATCTTCATCACTAGTACTAACTTTACTCTAGCAGTACTAACATATACTAGCAGTAGTAACTAGCAGTACTAATATATACTAATAGTACTAAGTTACACTAGCAGTAGTAACTAGCAGTACTAATATATACTAGCAGTACTAAGTTACACTAGCAGTAGTAACTAAGTTACACTAGCAGTACTAACTACTTATCATATTTTTCATTATCTTTGTGCTAGCAGTAGTAACACATATCTTTGTGCTAGCAGTAGTAACACACACCTGAGCAGCAGTAACTCTAAGATCATCAAGAAGGGTCTTTTAATCCCAACAATCTACCCAAACTTGATATAGATACTTCAAATTCACTAGTTTCTTATTTAAATGCTGCTATTATCACACAGGAGGATGCTTCTAAATACTTAATTGATTATGAGTTACATTGTGATGAGCTTAAGAAGCTGATAACACATTTCATTCCAATGATCAGCTTGCAGCTTCTTATTCAGCATTTTTGTGATTGTAGCAGGTGTAAGGGGATATCTCTTTTCTACCAACATAAGGACATGCAGACTTTGATACTTCACAAGTGTACTCCACAAGGGATCAAATAGCTTCCTAACCAACACTTTGTTCCCTTGTAGATTATCCACACTAAATCTTCTACTTGATGTTCAAACATTGTCTTAGATCACCCAAGCTTTAACACTAATTTTACAAAGGTTTCCAAATTTCCCTGTCAAAGCTTTTAAAGATTGAATAAAGGCAAAGTACCTCTTTGAAATTTCTTCACGCTCTTATAATTTGTAGTAGTGATTCTTTCCTTCTTAATGATTCTTGTAGTTCAACAATGCTTGGATGCTTAGCATGGGGGCCACTGTACTTCTTTCATCAGGAATAATTTTCATTAGACTTTGAAGTTCAGCTGTTTCTTTATCCTCATCCACCTTCTGCTTCTTTTCCTTCTCTTGCTCTAGCTCATCTCCTGCTCTCTTTGAACTACTTTCTTCTCTTGTTTCATTGCCTTCTATGTAGACCGTTATAAAAGAGAAGCTCAAAGCGGCGAGAGATCGTCAAAAGAGCTATGCTGACAACAGGCGCAAACCGTTGGAATTTAAGGTTGGAGATCATGTGATGCTAAAGGTGTCGCATTGGAAGGGCGTGGTTCATTTTGGGAAGAAGGGTAAGTTAGCCCCGAGGTATGTAGGGTCATTTGAGATTCTTGAAAGGATTAGTCCTGTAGCATATCAGTTAAGATTGTCCGAGGAATTGAGTGGTGTACATGACACGTTTCACGTGTCAGACCTAAAGAAGTGTTTGCGGATGCTAGCCTGCATGTGCCATTGGATGAGATTAAGGTTTACAAAACTCTTCGTTTTGTTGAGGAACCTGTAGAGATTATGGACCGTGAAATTAAGAGTTTAAAACGTAGTAAGATATCACTTGTGAAGGTTCGTTGGAATTCAAAGCGTGGTCCCGAGTTCACTTGGGAGCGCGAAGATTATATGAAGTCTGAGTGAGTAGCCTGTAGTTGTTTTGTTGCATTGTGCTGTGAATGGCTAGTTTAAATTCGGGAGAGATTTCCTAAAAGAGGGCGATTACTTAGACAAACCGTGTGGTTGGAGAAGGTTAGTTTATTACCCCCTTTAGAAATGGCTAATATTTTATTTTTATTTGTTTAGGTGTTGTGCTATGTGATTTTATGTGTGCTACGGGGGTTCAAGTAATAGTGCTTAATAAGCATTTTTGACGGTGTGTGGCGTCTCATTTTGGGTAATCCCCTTGTGGGTTGTGTTTGGGGTTGAGATTTTTCCATTTGTTACCGTTTAGTGATAATGGAAAGGAATGGCGTATTTCATGTAATGCTACGTCAATAGTTGGATGATTAAGTGTTAAGCGTTTATGAGAAATGTGACATTTTAGAAATGAAATAGGTGAGTGAAATATAGAAATTTGTAGCAAACTTATCTAAAATAGAAGTGGTTCGGTGTGAAATTGAAAGTTATATTTAGTAAGTTTAGTAAAGTAGCGTTTAGTAAAGGGTTTATCAAATTAGCTTAGATTTTTATAAAAACTTATGGAAATGATAGTAAATTGGTTTATTAATAATTTATAAAAAAATATATTTATATATATATATTATCTATATATATATCTATATATATATATATATATATGTGCGTCCAGGTTTTGGGTTTAAAAGAAAAATAATAATTTTTTTTACTAAACTAAGTTAGAATTGGACTAGGACTTGTAGGATTTAGATTAAAACCCAAACTTGGCCATACTTTTTCCCCTTTACCTTATGCCGTGCAATCTCCCTCTCCCAAAAACCCTAAGAAGTTGATTTTCACTTGTAGATCCAAGAAACATTCAAGAGTTGTGGTTTAGGTGCTAATCATTAAGGTAAGTATGTTCATTCTAGTTTAAATAATGCATTCATGTAACAAAATCAATGATGGACTCTAGGGTTTCATAAAATTCAGAGTATTAATTATCTTTAATGATGATAGAATGATTAGGGCTTGGTTAGGGTCATGTTCATACAATTGGTTAGGTTAGATTTGCGTTAAAACTTGATTTAGGGTTGAGCAGAATTTTGGGCCGTGTTCAACGACTGATATCTAGATGATAAAAACGTGTATTGATATGTTTCTTGAGCCTATGAATAATCCAAAAGAGTCTGCTTTCTAGAAAATCTGGCCTCGAATGTTTTTAAGGTCGGGAAATCATTCAAAATGTTGGTTACACTAAAAAGTTGTCTGATCAGGTAAATAAAGGTCAGATTTAGGTCATTTTTGTGAGGTTAAAACCTATACTTAAATGTGGATTAAGCTTAGACCTTATACGCCACAATACCACGCACCATTGTAGTTTATGTAGAAATATTGTATGTCTATGAAATATGATTGTATAAATTTGCTCTGAAAGCAGGTTAAGTTTTGTTAGTTTGGTGTGATAGATTTGGTTTGCAATCAGTATCGATGTAGGATAGTTGGTTATAGTTGGATTTTTAGTTAGTGGTAGTTACTCTATGTAATTAATACTTGGGAATCACAAGGTAGTAATATACTCATAAATGAACATGGGTGATTTTTTGTATAATTTATGAAGGTTATTAAGTAAGGGTTTTGGGGGTACATTAAGAATCTCTTAAAATTCTGCAATTCTGAGTTATTTGTTTGTAGCTAGGGGTGAAGTGTTATATTGATGGTTATGTTTGGGCATGGTTGTAGTGGGGTGTGACCAATGATGTTTATTTTTACCTGGGACTCCATCATTTGTGTGTACATGGGATAGAGGAATTTATGCTTGGTCGCGTGTAACCGTGTTTATTTATTTGTATAGTTGCGTGTTGAGATTTGGAAGTTGCATTTGAGTATCCAAGTGAGTTTCATAGCCACTCTTTTCTTATGATTTATTGGGGTGGAAATGATGCAAAGTGTTTGGAAATGTTTTAATTATTGTGATAATGTGTTGTCAAATATGCATGGACTATACGTGACTATTGTATGTTGTGTGCTACATGTTTTGTGATGTGATATTAAGAAGTGTGAACTAAGTTAAGGGGGATCACCTGCGGGTATCCATGGCCTATTTAGTGGATGGTACTGTGGCCTAGCTAGCAGGAAGGTTACTTTGAGAGTATCCATGGCCTGGGCTAAGGGGGTAACCACAGGGACCTTGGTATGATATAATACATTTGGATTTGATTAGCTTGTATGTAGTCGTTTGCCAGGTATTTGTGTGATTGATTGGATTTGCATGTTAGCTTGTATGATAGTTCATTTATTATCTTGCAATGTTTTCTTTATTATCACAGTAATTTACATTTGGATTTGATTTTCGTATCTTAAAAACCTATGACTCTCACCAACTTTATGTTGATGTTTTAAGCATCATTTTTAGGTAATCATGTTAAGGATGTTGATGTTAGGAAGAGTGGCTAGTGAGACCGTAGGCTTGCATGCAGAGTCATTCTCCTAGAGATTTTATTTATGTCCTGATTGTATTGGTTCGCTATTTGAATGTTCTTTGATGTTTAGACTTTTGGGACTATGTTTCTTGTGGTATGACTTTGCTATCGTAATGCAAGACTCCTTTATCTTATGTTAGATATTGTCATGGCACATTGTGTCTCATTTGTTTATCTATTTCATTTAGTTCTCTCTATTGTTGACACCATTGTGTTGTGATGATATCCATGATGTTACGCCTCGTGTTTCCGCCTGGGCGGGGTGTGACAAAATGTGCTAGGCCTAGCCGAGACTAAATTGATGTGTTCAATTTAGTAGTATCATATAGTCAAATAATTAGAAATCGAGAAATATAATGTTGAACTTAGAGATTTATTAAAATCAATGTCTCAAGTTCATACGATATCAGTAGAACAAAGGAACAGTTGATCACTTATCTAAGGGCTGTCTCTAAGATATGATTTAGAGTTCGGCAGTTGCATTGGATGGCACTCTCTGATTAGTTAATCAGGATAGACTTAGACCAATTATATTTGATGACTTGTCCAAGTGGGAGACTGTTGAATTTAGTGTCCAAGTTCATAACTAATTGGTAAGATTGTCGTCAAAAGTAGAGTCCTTTTTGGGTTGCCCTTAGTGAACCGTTAAGAGAAATAATAAAGGAGAGGTAATATTTATTATAATTAATAGTATATGTATAAATGATTGGTTTATTAATTTATTAATAGTTGGTAAATTAATTAGAAGCTAATTATAAAGAAGCATGAGCTGAATATGAACTAATACAAGGTGTTAATAAGTTAATGGGTCGGGATAGACCCTAGGGACCCATGGGACATTTTTAAGGGGATCCCACATCCCTCAAAAGAGCTATTCCAAGTCCCTTCCTCTCCATATAAATAGAGAGGCATGCCAAGGCTTTATTTTCTCATTCTCTCTTTCTCATTCCTACTCCCTGTAAGAGTAAACTCGTGTATCGAGACCTTAGGAGTTCGAATCACTTTTCTCTTTGGTTTGTGGGTGTGAGCTATTAGAGGTACTTTCGTTTGAGTACTTTCCTCCAAGTTCAACAAAGGTAGTCTGTGTGTGAGAAATCTGATTTTCTCAAAGGTTAGTATTTTCTTATTTATTTATATCTTTTAAGTTACTTTTATTTATTAGGTTAAGATCCTTTATGGTTTAGTTTCCTTCTTACCCTAGATTAATTGTTGAATCTGCTTTATGTTAATCTAGTTAGGGTATAGAAAACCCATCAGTAGTCGATAAGATCTTGTTTCACCCATAGTGCTTGTTGACATGCCTTTCTGGCGCTTATGTATTTGGCTTTGGTAGTGGATATAGCAAGAGCGGTTTGTTTCTTCGAGAACCACGATGTTAGACAACATCCTACGAACGTACAAATACTGCTAGTGCTCTTTCGGTCCACATAATCTCTCGCATGATGAGAGTCAGCATATGCTACGGTTTCTATGCCGGTCCCCTTAGGATACCATAATCCTAAGTGCGTAGTGCCTTTAATGTATCGAAAGATACGCTTAACCGCATCAAGATGAGAGGTTTTAGGATCCTCTTGGAAGCGTGTGCAAAGGCAGACACTAAACATGGTATTGGTCCTACTTGCCGTTAGGTAGAGCAAACTACCTATCATGCCTCGATACTTGGTAGTATCTACCGACTCACACTCTTCGTCTTTCGTAAGTTTAGCATCTGAGGACATGGGGGTTTTCATTGGTTTAAAATCTTCTAAGCCAAATTTCTTAAGCAATCTTTAATATATTTAGATTGATTAAAGAATATACCGTCTTCCATTTGTTTTATTTGTAGTCTAAAGAAGTAGTTAAGTTCAGCCATCATGCTCATCTCGAACTCATCATGCCTGATTTTCGTAAAGGTATCACACATGTCTTGACAAGTCAAACTCAATATAATGTCGTCGACATATATTTGAACGATGATGAGATTTGAACATTTTTTTCTTATTAAAAAGTGTGTTATCTACCATTCCCATTTTGTTGGGATTAAAAGACTTCGTGATGATTTTAGAGTTACTGCTGCTTAGGTTAGAGTTACTACTGCTAAACATAAATTAGTGATGTTAGTAATCTTAATTAAAAATATGCTAAGTAGTTAGTATTGCTAGTTACTAGTGCTAGTGTAACTTAGTCCTGCTGATGAAGATTAAAGAAAACTTTCTAAGTAGTTAATACTGCTTGTACACAGTTAATGCTGCTGGTACAAAAGTTACTACTACTAGTGTTCAAAGTTAATGCTGCTAGTACAAAGTTACAACTACTGAAAGATTAAGACTGCTGAAAGAGTTTCTATTGTCAAGGGATGGATAAAGACTGCTCAGAGAAAATATAAAGATTGCTTATGAGATATGTATGAGATATTTTTGTAAAAGATACGTATAAGTTATTTGTTTAGAAGATCATGATAACTTAGAAAATATGTAGCCGGTTGGACTAACTTGGTGTATATCAAGGGGGGTGGTCTAGGGTATAGAGTTGTATGTACCAAAAACGAGTCATTTATAGAATTATTATAACTTCAAGGTTTTGTAACCCTAATACTAGTTAGAGTATTTGTATTAATATATTGAAGCTTTTGTTTGTTAATCTGTGTGTTCATTAGTATTACTATTTCATTGAAGAATTCTTCTTATATTAAAGATTATATTTCGCATAATCTTTAGTATTATCAAACAAAGTTTCTATCATAGTTGTGTAGGATTTATCTTGCATAACTAACCCTTACACAAGCTAAGGAATTTAAGATCCATTCAAGTGGGATCAACAAGTGGTATCAGAGCTTGTTGCTTTGAGAAACTTTGCTAAGAAGACATGGATCAAGACTCAATACATATGGTGGCTGCATCAAAAATGTCTATGCTCAAACCAGGTGAGTATGAGCTTTGGAGGATAAGGATGGAATAGTACATCCAGATGTTGATTATTCTCCTATGGGAAGTCATAGCGAATGGTTAATTGTAACACCTATTTTTTACGTATAGCAGCGGAAGATAAAAAACTTATCTTGGGTATTTACTTCATGGAAATCAACAATATAATCATAGAAAACAACCCAAAGAGACGTTTGTTCAAAAGATACGTTATCATTCATTTCAAAATCAGAGTTTTACAAAGGCAGGTCCCAAAATCTAGTTACATACAATGTGAATGATAACATGTTTTAGCCTAATTTGAGTCTCCATGCCACTCCGTGCCGTATATTGTCAATAACCTGAGATAAACATTCTAAAAAGTCAACACAAAGGTTGAGTGAAATTCATAAGGTTTGATAAAAGTTTGACTACCAAGTCATAGTGTAATAATTGTATAAACACAATTATCATGAAAATTGTATTGTTATGATATTGGGTCACGTTATTATATACCCGTAATAATTGCAACGAATACAATTATCATAGTAACAGTGTATTATTGCGTTATCATCTTGTTTGGTCTGATTGGTCTTGTCTGGTCTCTCGTTCACTTGTCTAACACACATCGCACTAAACATTATCATCAAAAGTTCATTTGATGACGTGATTAGAGCTTAATATCAACATATTAACAATTCCAAGTTCAATTTATTGGACTTGAAGTCAAATTTAACAACTTGTAGGATTTATTACACTAACATTAATATCCAAAGTCAATTTAACGACTTGAAGTCAAATTTAACGACTTGTAGGATTTATGAAATTAACACATTAATATCCAAAGTCAATTTAACGACTTAAATCAAATTTAATGACTTGTAGGATTTATACTACTAACACATTAATATCCAAAGTTAATTTAACGACTTGAAGTCAAATTTAACGACTTATAGGATAGATAACTTAGACAACAATTGTAATGATATGTCAAGATAACATGTAACTTGTATTCGTAATTTATAGCAGGTATCCCCCTCACGGGTTTATGAAAAGATTGAAATGCGAGGCTATGAATTCACTAAGTCTTTAAAAAGTAATCACATTGTTATAAGATAAACGAGTATGTAAAAGAGTTTGTAACAAGCATGTATCCCCCTCGCGGGTTTATAAAACATGTAAAATAAGTAAAGGCGAGGTTATGAACTTCACCTGATAGGTAGATGCAATAAATTTATGAAAGCGGACGACCTTATCACAATCTTATCGGGGAATGTTGATATAGCAAAATGATAGTAAACAGCCACGTCACGCAACCTGAGTAAATATGTTGAGTCTTAGGAAGATTGTACTCTAGAACTTTAGTTTTAAGAGTTATGAGTTTGATTGATGGAGGTTTGGAATTATTGTATCACCGTTCGGGCCATCATAATTCAGAAGTCATTCAGTAAACGTTTGAGGAGCTAGGGCACTTTAAATCGTAAACCCAACAACTCAGTCAGAACGTAATACCAAGATGAAACCCCTTAATATGAAGCTCCCTAGTATTGTGATATGATATAATCGGTTTTAAGCGTTTTGATCAATATCTGGAAATGTTAAGCACGAGAAGCGTTAATTAAAGTTATGTCTTGTAAGGTTTTAAACATGATTTTATACTTTTTCAAAATGTTACATTTTAGACCCTTGAGTTTGAAAAGTGGCAAAATATACCCTCGGAGTTTGCACTTTTACGAGTTTGGTCCTTCAAGTTTAAAAGAATCACCAAGTAAACCTTTGTACTGTGAAATGTGGACATAATAGACCCCTATAGTTTAACTTGATAAAATGACAATGTTCACCTTTTCGTTATAAGTTTCAGAAAGTTCGATATATACCCTTTGCAGGATATATATTGTACAAAAATGTCTAAATTGCCAGCAGATTTCTTGAACATGTCAATAGACATTTTAAGTTTTACTATAGACTAAAATATGAAGATTTAACGCAACGCAAGTTTAAAATAACGATTCGTTAAGCTATGGAAGCAAAAACGGGTCAAAATTGGGGTTTTTTTCAAAAACGTAAAACGGCATAGGTTTTAAGTTCAAATTCCTTCATTAATCAATAAAGTGGTTATTTTAACATTAGTTAAGCATGCTAGGATAGATTATAACAATATTTAATCATTATAACATTTAGTTTTAAGAAAAACATAAAATTAGGGTTTCGGGTGTATGGTTTTGGATCAAAATGGAAAATGAGCATGAATTGAGTTATGAAACTTTAACAAGAGTATATTTAGGATCATATGAACATTATAAGGGTGTAGTAGCAGAAGTAGAACATTCAAAACCTGGGTTTGAGCTTCAAGGAGCAAAAATGGTGGAAATGGGTCGTTTCGGGTAGTATTTCCACTCGTACGCCTTGTATCTTGTTCTCGGGGCTTCAAATCTTCAAAGCTTCACTTGCTTGATCTTCTTATATGATCCTAGGATCATATGGAGCATACAATGTTTGCTCCAATGGGTTATAGCAAGAAGAAGTGGGGGATGAGTTAGAATGAAGTATATGTGCTCCTATTTATAGTGTTAGCAACACTTAGAGGCCAAGAAACTTTGATAACCAGGTTAGGACACATGGGGGTGATGTGGAGAGGCTAGGGGATGAGTAAGGAAGGCTAGAATGCAAGGTGGAGGTGGTTCTAGACGTTTTAGGGGTGTTTGGTTTGATTTATACATGGCTGTTTTTGGACAGCCAACATCAGTCTCGGTAAAATGGTTGCCATTTACAAACCGTAATTCCGTTGAAGCTCAAACCACGTGGCATTTGTTTTAATATTTGAGTTTCATTACTAACGTCTTAGTTTTACATATTTGAGGGTTACTATAGAAACATTTAGAGATAATAGACATTTACTACAGGTGTGCATAATGTGCGTGCCTTTGCCATTTCGGCTATAACTAATTCATCCAACGTCGAATCGGGTTGATTCCACCGACAAATGATCACAAGACATAGGGCTACAACCTAGTGTTTTCACTTAATATCCAATCCGTATGATATTTCTTAGATCCTATGTTTTATAGACTGATCCGATTCTGAACTAGGGCCTAGTTTTAGGTTTTAGGGTTAAAACTAGATTAGGGTTTTCTGGGTTTAATTCTTGAATATTGTTGTTGAAATGATGAAATGATGATAGGATATGATTGTTAATGTTGTAATTTAAGTTATTACAACTTATTTGAGTGTTGGTTTGGGGTTATGATGGATAAAAACCAAGAAACGGGTCATGATTTACTATTTTGCTCGGGTTAGGGTTTCTGACTTTTGAATTAGGGTTTTGAGTGTAAAAATGTGTTTTGATATATTATGAATAGGAATTATTAGTGGGTTTTTCACATTGTACATTGAGGGTGTAGCTTCTACACAAGTGGTGATGAGAAACTAGAATGAAAACGGAGGTAAAACGGCTATTTTGGAGCTCATGCTTCATGATTTGTACATTGTGCTTTATAAGACTTGTACATGACTTAGAGGGAGTTTATATTTTAAATGAGATGTTATATTACTTGTAAATAATTCACTTTAGATATTAACTTTTCATGGAATTAGGGTTTTAGAGGTATACGATAACGGTTTAAAGCATGTTTTGATATAACGTAGCAAATGGTACATTATATGAGTAATGATATTAAGATATTGACTTGACATATTATGATGATTGCTTGACATATATGAATATAGGATTGTCATAGGTAGGTTGTGTGAGCTCGTTAACTTTAGTTATGCAAGTTATGTTGAATATTGAGATATTGGTGATGCAAGTAATGTAATAAAGCAAAAAATTTCCCTGAAAAAGGTGGTTCACATATAATAGATAGATAGTACATTGCATCTAACTTAATAGATGGATATTTATATTGATGAAAAATTTGCGGGTTGTTATAGTCTCCACCCCTTAAAGAAATCTCGTCTCGAGATTTAGTTAAAAGTTGTAGTGATATTGTTTGGGAATAGATGTAGGTACTGGGCATGAATTTGATATTTATGTTAGGCTAATCAAGGTCACAAGTCCACGTGTGTGATGCATTTATAATTATGTTGCGCACCATAATTATAATTGCCTCCTTTCACACGTCTACTTATTTCCAAGACCACACCTCTTGATGACAGCCAATAGAATTTCTCCAGATCCTGATATATCTTGTCAGAGCCTAGGTGGATGGAATACTTCGATTTATAGGACCTGTGGGTTATGGGCCTACCACACTTTCGCTGCACTACTCTGATCGTAAAGAATTGTTATCCATTAACCTTTAAAAGTCAACATCGAATAAGAATGTTATCACAAGTCTTTGTCAAAATTTTCATACCTAGTGGTATTGAATCATTTGACATTGTATAGATTCTTGTGTGTTTCCTTGTTATTACGTTGCAGGATATAACAGAAAATTTTAGAATTTAAGACTTCGAGAGATAGACACGGAAATAATGAAATGAGTGATCCAATAGGAGGCTTAGTGTTTCTTATTAAAAAGATTTGAGAAAATCAGATGGTAAGAGAATTATAGTAATCCGGATAGAGATATGAGTCATCATACTATAGGATATAGGATACACAATTGGTATCATGAAACGACGAGGTATAATGAAATCACCACTGTATTAAGTTATAAATAACTTGTCTATAATTTTTACATAGTCAAAATTTTGACAAGCGTCATTATTTATACCACACATCCAGTGGTTGAATTCTAGAAAGTTGAAAACCACATAGATCTAATATGGTGGTTCTCCCTTGAGTTCTTGTATCTTGTTCAGAAGACTTTTGATGACGAATCCAAATATAATCATGAAGGATATCCAGAGATGAACGTTCTAACGAGTATTAGGTTCCTCGGGATCTGGTTCACTTCCCAGTGGTCGTGATATGATCCATAGTGAATTATCTAACTCTGCGAAGATAGACTCATCAAAGAGATAGTCTGGTGGTGATGTAGTAGACCTAACTGGTGATGAAGATCCTACTGATGAAGATGGAGATATTGGAATAGGTGATCCAACAAGAGTCTCAGTGTCATTAGGTTGTAAAATTTCCTTGGAAGGAAAGGAATCTCAAGAATCAAACATTGGTGATAGTGATAATACTAGAGATGATGGTAAAACAGCTGGTAGAGCAATAATAACTTGGGGTGGTGGAATAGCATCATTAATATCGGAATCAGAAGAGATGATAGTAGAGTGAGGGGATGAAGACATGACTGTAACAACCCAGTAAAGAATAACATAGGTTATTTATATAATAGTATAGTAGTTATGTATTTTTACATACTATTCAGGAAAAGTAGTGGCATTTGCAAAGAAGACCATTTGTTTTTTTCTCTCTTGAAGTAATTCTTTCATTTTTGTTTCTTTATCTTTTTACTAGTGTTTTTTACGTTTTCGTCTGTTTTTTTACGTTTTGGTCAGTTATTTTACGTTTTCGTCAGTTATTTTACGTTTTCGTCAGTTTTATACGTTTTCGTCATTTTTACGTTTTCGTCAGTTTTTTTTACGTTTTTGTCTGTTTTTTTACGTTTTCGTCAGTTATTTTAGGTTTTTGTCAGTTTTTTTACGATTGCGTCAATTTTTTTACATTTGCGTCAGTTTTTTACGTTTTCGTCTGTTTTTTACGTTTTCGTCAGTTATTTTACGTTTTCGTCTGTTTTTTTACGTTATCGTCAGTTTTTTTACGTTTTCATCAGTATTTTTACGTTTTCATGAGTTTTTTACGTTTTCGTCAGTTATTTTACGTTTTTGTCAGTTTTTTTACGTTTTCTTTAGTTTTTTCATGTTTACGTAATTAGAACAAAAACAAACGGTCTTTTTCATGCAGATGAAGACTTTAGATGTACCTCTTCTTCTGCAGACATGGTTTGTAGATGAAGAGGTAAAACCTCTAAAAAAACAAACAAAACCTTAATTTGATGTTATCTTCAAAGTTTTTCACCACCTCCAATATCTTTTTTTTACATTGGTTGTAGAAATGTCACTATATAAAATAATCCAAACTTTTGTTCTTGTTGCATAGGTTATAGCGGAGACAAGAATATACCTTGTGTTTTTGTGTCTTTCAAGGTTTGTGGTTATACTAAAACGAGATCAAGTACATTACACCATACATATATAAACTTACCATAATAAAATAAATTTAGACCTAACAGTAATTGGCGTCACCGAGTCTTGGACCACCTTGACCGCGTTCGTCCTTATTACACCACCTAGCTTTGATGCGTCTTGAATCAAAGTAATACAAGACTCGGTCGACTTCACGATCAAGTTTTGAGTTTGTTTGATTCTGATAAGGTATATATATGTTTAAGTAGAGTATATTTTGGTTGTGAAGTTGACGCTCATGTAGTAGCGTTAATCGCATCATGAAACTCCCTTATTACACTTACTCTTATATTCTTGATGATTATTGTTAAACTTTCGCTTTAATTAATACTAGACCCCATTGTGTCTATTGTCAATAAAACTTGATAATGAAATATATTTGTTTTTTCATGAGAGTATTTGTGTGATTAATATAAAATTAGTTTCTAGCTTATCATTTTAATTAATATAATTGGATTTACATAGTGGTGGAAGGCAAGCGGGCAACAAGCTGCGTCGCTAGCTCTTTTTGGATTGCAAAGCCAATACGTTTAAAAATCACATCCGTGAATCTAGGTGTCATAACATTGTTGTGCATAACCCGTTGAACTCGACTGAGTAGCTCCATCGCCTCCGGTGCAAGAAAACCAAAAGTATAAGGAAAAGCTAGTGAAGGATGTAAAGAAGATTATCAAAAGAGAGAAAAAGGTTAAGGGATAAGGAAAAGCTATAACTCACGACGTTCTTTTTTTCCTTTTTTGTAAATTAGTTATTTTTGGTATAAATGGTGGTTAATGATTATGATCAATGCTAAGTTTTGTAACCATCGACATTTAATTATGAGTAAATGCCTTTATAGTTTCATAGTTTCGGTTATAAAAAAATCAAAAACCTCTTATGATCAATGTTAAAAAAAATCAAAACCACTTATGATCAATGTTATTAATATAGAGTTTACATCAAAAAAAAAAAACACACAAACCCATGTTAACGCATTAATTAAAAACCCTGCATCGTATCAACTAGGACCGGTGTGCCGTATTAAAAAAATTGTCCTATTAAATATAACACTCAAATTTATTATTATTACAGTTTTAAATGACTAATTCAACTTAAAACGACGCTCTGAGAAAACAATGCAACCATGCCATTAAAGTAAATTGCAACAATGCAACCATGCCATCGAAAAAATTATCCGCCGTCAAAATTTGATTCTGTAATACTAGAAATCGCGTTGCTATGCACAAGTACTCGTCTAGTTTTTATAAACAGAAAACAAGATGAACAGTAAAAAGCATTTAAAATTCAATTAAATACTAAAAGGCACAACCTTTCACTAACAGATCATAATGGTTGGGTTTTGGCGGGAAAACCGGGTGGGTCCTCTAAAACAACCGATTCAAAAAAATCTATTGAAGGTTTTTGAGGCGCTGCCCTCCAAACTCCCCGCGAGGGGCGCCGTCCCCCCCCCCACCCCCCCCTCCCCTTCCCCTTGATCAACGGCATTACTCGACGTGTTACGAGTTAATAAACGATGAGCACTCCCACACTTATCGGAATATTCGAATAAATAAATCACATCGAATCTCAAGTAAATCTGCAAATACCATAAAATATTGAGGACACAGAAAATTACCAACCTTGGTTGCTGGTCATAAATTCATATAATACATTTAGTGAAACTTTAAACATTTCTTATCATTGTTCTTGTATCAGAAGTGTCTGTCAACAAATATCCATAGACGAAGTTTCTATTAAACACATGTATGAACCAGGAAACCATTACTCATTGCAATATAATTTTACGGGGGCAAAAGTTATTGAAGTGGCTACTCTAACTCAATAAATTTTAATCGATCGCTATAAAAATTTAGTGAGGTCCATACTAAATTAAAAATTCTCGTGTTACTGGTGCTTCATTACCCAAGAACCAAAAAGTGAATAAGAAAAACCCTATTAATTATGAAGAGACCTGGAGCTTATGCCAAAACAAGGACCTACCATGTTTTAATATGTGACCTCAATTAAGGTAATTCATCAACCACTATGATTTTTTTATATTTGAAGTTCCCGATGATCGTTTATAATATAGATATGAACATCAATTTATTATTCAGTATAGAATTCGAAAGAAATTTGTCAAATGTTTTGATTATAGAACTTGTTGCGAGACGTGTATAGGAAGACCTCGGAAACCATACCTGAAATGGTAAACATTAAGGTGATTAAGTCATAATAATTAAGTTCAACCTATTGGGAAAGCTCAACAATAGGACTAGTAATGCTGACATTTACGTAATCACTAGAGCTTACCTGTCATTAAATTAGCGTACTATGATAATGCAAGTGCATGGGGGACAAACTATATAAACACTTTACAAAACAATAAGGAATATTGAAATACTCACTTTCATTGTTGTCTATTGGATGGAACAAGTTGTTTCGCGATCTGCCCAAAAAAATAAGATAGAATGAATAGAACACGGGGAATCACTTGCACCACGTATTTGAAAAATAACTATAATAAATCACCTATGGAAAAGTGAGAGTAGAAACAAGCTGATGATAATAAACATAACATGAAACATTCTACTACCCGGGAATCCTTATAAATTATGGCAAATTTGAATTTCAGTAGCTGTATTTTTTATTATTCTGCTCCAACGGATTTTATTTTACTTTTTATGTTATGCTTAATCTTATTCATCCTTATGTGACTTGCGTATTACTCAATTGCCAGGATGGCTTCTAAGTCACGGTAACTTAGGTCCAAGAACACCTGTAGGTTTTTTTTTATGTGTCACGGAACGTATAGTGGTATCTATTGATGATAGTATATGATATCATTAAACTACGCTTCTTGTATTGATTGCTTCAAAAGACAATGGAAGTTATTAGTAATTTGCTGACTTGTATTAAAAATATTATATATTTTTTCTGTAATAGTTACATGCCATGAGTTTTTGTATGCTGTCACTAAAAAAATATGTGACTTAGCTATAGTTACGACTAGAGACGGCACCTAACTTATCAACACTAAACAACTAAATCTACCGCCCATAATAATGCTGTTAGATGTCAAAATAATTGATTGTCCACTAAAGCAATTCTTCTTGTAGTGCTGGTTATTCAAAAATTCTCAACTTAAAAGTTTAAAGTAACTTAAAAGTTCACACTTAAAAGTGTGAAGAGTTGTTTTAAAATTTTAATCACATTAAGAATCTTCACACAATGAGCTCAGACTTGAATTCGAAATACGTCCGTGAAATTCTTTGCTACAAACCATATTGATCCCAAAACCCTAGACAAGTGTGAACTTTTAGATTTTACACACTTTAATGTGTGTACATTTGCTTTAATAAGTGTGAATATCCAGTTATTTTGTTGTAGTGATGTATCCAGCGGCGGAGGTGCTCGACTGCGGCGAAGAGCAACGGCGGAGGCAGCAAAGCGTGGCGGTAAGTCGGTGACCGTTAACCGTTGTGTAGGAGAAATGATGAAGTGAATGATGAATGTGTAGGAATAAATGATCAACCCTAAAAACTAATTCGGGTCGGGTTCGATCCGCGTTTTTTTCTTTAAAACGTAACATGTTAAAAATTTAAAACTTATCGTAAATGTGTTTTTATTTTGGGTGCAGAACTTAAATGTTTTACTAAGGCTTTCTTTGGATGACAAAATTTCATGTCTTCATTAAAGCTCTTTATTCTTGTAGCGAGCTCATGCTAGTGCCAAAGTCGAGGGTAACTGGCTCGATGCCATGAGAGTCTAGGAGCATCAAAGAAGGAGGTTTGGATTTGTCTTTGTAGGCTTGATGATGCAGGTCCAAGTGTTGAAGAACGGGCCCTTTTGTTTCTGAAAGCTCAAGATCGCGTGAAGAAAAGGCCTTTATTCAAAATAGGCACACAACCAGCCGATTTGAAGCTTGAAACGAGGAGAACGCGTGGTAAAGAACATAGTTGGTTTACAGAAATTTCGAGACCCGAAACACAATATTTTAGGAGTTATTTGCATTTTCGTGTTTTCACGGGTTTTTTGGACTTTAGTTTCTAGGCTAGTTTTCGGCCCGTTTGTCTTTTGAGGCCAATTTCAGTTTTGTATGCCTATTTAATAAGTGATTTGTAACCCTGGCTATTCAGTTCTAAAATATATGAAAAGTCTATATTTGGCAGTTTTTGCTAAAATTTTGTCTAACTATCGATATTCCTTTCGAATCAACGATAATTAGAAGATTGTTTCTGGTATTCGTTAGAATCATTAGATTCAATTTTTGTGTTCCATACCTAGTCTACATCACTTGAGATAGTAGGATACCATGTCGTGGGAGAAGTGTAAGCGTCCCCACGGCATGGCACTCATGTCACTTTAATAATAGAGTAAAGAGATAGTTGTTTCATTTTTCATTTTCTAGCGTTAATATACACGACTGTTACAACTTAATAGGTGTTCAATGTTGAATTTTTCAGCATACTATTAAAATGGTGGTTACAAGTTATTTATATTATATTGCAAAAGTAAGACAATTCCTTGATTAGTAAGTGTATTAGTTAAAATTTTAAGCCTTTTATTTTGAGAGGGTCTCAAATACATTAATGTATTATATATCTTTTATCTAGTAAAGCAAAACGTAAAGTGAGAACCTCTATTTAAAAAAAGATTGTTTCTTTAATAAGAAACATTCCCTTACTTTTTTTTCATTATTAGTTGATGTTTAATAAAAGAAGCATAAATATTTCCTAATTTATCAAAAAAATTATAAAATTCGTTTTTATGTATTGATAAGAAGAAAAAACAATGTTATGGCGCAAAATGGAGGAATGATTGGATACTAGATCCAATATACTCTTGTATGAACTGTTTGTAACTTTTTTTAACTAGCTCCTTGCTAGTTTTTGTTCTAATGAAAAAGCCGTTCAAAAAAAAAAGAAAAAACATAAAATAAAATAAACATGTACCTGTGGGCTATTTGTTCATAATTGGGGACTAAACTGTAAAAGGAAAATAAAAAGAACGGAACTCTAAAAAAACCAAAGCTAAAAACCTTTAACCTATCATTCATACCACAAAAACCTTACATTCGAATCTTTATAGTCTACTTCTTCTCGATCAATGGTACGATTTTTTCTTTCCATCTATCAAACTTACTTCTTCAATTTAAAAAACCCAATGCTTTGAATCAAATCAATGGA
>BQNB010050006.1:0-41741 GCA_026074375.1 Tanacetum coccineum | reverse complement strand
AAGTTTGCATGTTCGAGGGATCCACATTTTGAGTAGAAGATTCAGCAGACTCAGTGGAAGGTGTGGCAAAAGCCAGAACTGATTTATCCAGAAGTCAGACTTTGGAGACCGGGTTTTGAACTGTTTTGTTCAAAAGCCATTGCCAAAAGCTCATCGAACGTAACGTTCATCATCTCCATGATTTTCTTTATCCTCCAGTTATACACTCTGTAAGCAACAGAATTAGCAGAATATCCAATGAAGAAGCCAATATCTCCTTTTGCATCAAGTTTACTGATATCTTCACGATCATTCTTCAGATAACAGAGAGCCCCAAAAACATGAAGGTAAGAGATATCTAGTTTTTTGCCTTGAATAAGCTTGTACAATGTCTTGTTGAAACGTCGGTGAATTATTGAACGATTTTGAGTGTAACATGCAGTAGAAATTGCTTCAGCTCATAGGAACAACGGAGCATGAGAGAAGATCAACATAGTTCTGGCAGCTTCAACCAACGTACGATTTCTGTGCTCAACAACTCCATTTTGCTGAGGAGTTTTTACAGCAGATGTTTCATGTGTGATGCCAACACCATCTAGATCTCTAATGAAGCAAGTGTTCCTCCTGAAGGCGACCTCTAAATCAACATCACAAAATTGACCAACCGAAAATAGATTGTGGCCTAAACCTTCAACGAAGTAAACCCTGGTGATCATAATATTTCCCCATTAAAGATCACCATATCCTAAAATTGCAGCAATGTGGTTGTTCCCAAAGCGAACAGTTCCTAAAAACTTCCATACAAAGTTGATGAGAAGCTTGATGTTCCCGGTCATATGCTTGGAACACCCCGAGTTGACGCACCACAAACAAATTTAGACAACCTGCCAAGAAACACAGATGAATTTGGAAACCGTTTTCTTATTGGTTCCTGATGGTTATAAGGACAAGCATTATCAACATTAGGGCAATTAGTTTCATTAGAGGAAACTAATTTTCCTTGTAGGTTAAAACTGCTTCCAGTAGGTGACCACTTAAGGCTAAATCTAGGCAGTTTAGGCTTAGGTGTTGCAAGTCTGTCTTTGGACCCTACTTGTTTTGGTTTCCAAACATGTGTCCTATGTCTCTTTTGATTTGCACTAGGGGGGACATTAGCACACAGGTTATTTGCACGAGGATTCAATGCATTCATAAAAGAAAGCAAACATGCATCATGATTAGCTGTAACAAAACATTGCTTACAAGTACCACAAACAATTTCAGATTTATCATTCCGAATAGCAAGCTTAATGTTATTACATTCAGATGACATGGTTTTTTTAGTCTTGGAAAGCGATAAATTCCTACGGTGGTCTTCTACTGATACATTTTTCTTGGCTTTACTACTCTTAGATGCAGAAGGGACCCTATCATTCCTTGTGCTGCCTTTAGGCTGAGGCCTTCTGGTTCTAGCAGTGTGCACTAATCTTGTAGAAGATGAATTAACCATGTCAGAACTCACATGTTCCTTAATTGTGACATGGTGTTGAGTATTAGTGATCGGATTTGTCCTAATGCTTGAACTAGATTGGTTGTTAGCCACCAGATCTACCCTAGAAGTTTGAGACGGATCTATTTTAAACATTCCAGTGGCAATCACATTACTATGTTTCACAACATTGAATTCTTTAGGTTGAGGTACAGAGTATGACGGAATCGATGAATGCAACTTCTTAGGAAAAGGAGTTACAACACTAAGCTTGGGTTTATCAACCTGAGGAGTCACACTTGTCCCTGAGGTGTTGTTCATGGATTCAGAAGTTTTCTCAAATACCTGGGCTCTTAACTTAGCATTTTCATAAATGAGGTTATGAAGTTTGGAATTTGCCCGATTAGATGTGATGGAGTCGAATAGATTATTGTATGTGGTCTTGAGATGCCTAATTTCACATTCATAATTAACCACTTGAAATTATAATTCGACAATTTTTGTCTCTAACTTCTGATTCAAAGGATCAAGGGTATTCGAAGCACTGGGAGTGATGCTTCTTTTACCCTTAAGATCTCCCAACTGAGCTTGCAATCGTTCGATTTGGCATTGCATGTCTTTGTAAGCTTTATCGTATGAAATTTTATCATATTTACACTCTTCACATTTTCGATACCAATGATTCCAAAGTTTAGCATATTCGTTTTCCTTTTTAATGATACAGTTTTCGAGTTTTTCATTCGTACGATCAAGCTCAGTTTAGAGATTCGATGGAACATCAACAAAGTTATTTTGCACAATAGACATAATATCATGACTGATACTTGCTTTTAAGAGTCGTTCAATTTCAAGTTCTAAAGACTTTTGCTTATCTAGAGATTCATCAGCCTCCTTTACAAGAGATTTGAAGTCTCAAACAAACTTGGCTGCTTCTTTCAGAAATTGTATCTCAAAATTTTGCACCCTAGCATCAACTTGGTTAATAATAGGGGCAATTTCGTGAGATATAATTTTGTGAACCTCTTTATGAGCAGAAGATGACCAATTGTGTACTTCTAAAGTTATTTTTTGTTTAACAACACGTTGAAGAGTCACAAGAGAATTTTTAACCTCACTTAGAAACTTTTGTGCAACACTTGGAGTAGTGTCATCCGAAAGATCTTCATTTGGTATAGAAATCGTTTTAGAAACGGTGACCATGTTAGAAACGTTTGATAAAAATAACTCTTCCTTAGATTTAGTCGTTTAAGGAACAAAACCCCTGACAAATGATTAATCTTAGCGTAATTAACCGGTTTTATTTCCTTCTTTAAAAATCTCATTTTTTCACGACTCTCTTGAGCAAGTTCAAGTGTTTCCTCCGAATCATACACAGCAGGAGGATCATGTTTCTCTAACAGCAGATTACCATTATACAAACTTTGTTGTTTCAGTTGAGCTTGCTTGAGATATAAGGGATTCGGGTAACCTAAGGCCATTTTCTGATCTGGGTGATAAAATGAGTCTGGCTTAGGGTTGAGCATGTGCATGGTCTGAACCGTTTGATCCCTTTTAAGCAGAATATTCTCAAGTTCTTTAATTTTGGCTTCTAGGTCAACTTCCTTATCAAGATACTTGTCTTCCCGTGTTTTGAAATCATGTTTCAGCCTTTTCTTTTCTTCCATAAGAGAGGAGATAGTTGATTTTTCTTTTGAAAGTTGTTTATTAAGATTGGAAATCTCATCATTCAAAGTCGTTATTTGTTTAGCAGAACTTAGATGTAAAGCATTTATTTTTCTGGTAAGACACTGTTCTTGATAAACGGACTTTTGATAACACTTTTCAAGTTTGTCATATTTCTCCTGACTGATTTCAATACGTTGTTCTTGAATTTTATATCTAGCAAGCTCAGATTTTAATTCGGCATTAGTTGCTCTCATGTTACGATTAACCATATTAACCTGAGCAACTTGATCAATTAAATTACGATATACTGTTTCCTGATGAGCACGTGTTTCCTCATTAGGAGCAAAACTTGTCTCTACTGTACCCCCACTTTGCACCATACTTGGGGCAACAGAAGTAACATTGTTGTCATTCTGTGGCACTAGTTGTGGTTCAGGAATGGGCTCGAGTAGATCCGTATACTGCTCTTCCTGAGTAAACATATTGAATATATCATTATCGTAACAGTTGTCATTATGTTGTACCTCAGCTGAGCCGTCTGTGTCATAGACGGGAGCCTTGTCAAGCTGAGTACCAGATGTGGATGCTTGCTACAAATTTGCCATCAAGATGCAGTTAGCGTTGACTTCCTCTATCTCATCCAGATCCCCTGCAGCAGCCATGAAGTCAAACTCTTCTGCTTGAAGTTGAATCCCTGCTTCTTCCTTTTGAGCAATGAGCAGCTGAGTCTGAAGATAAGCAGCATCCCTTCTCCTTGGTCTGGCTGTGCAATTCCTAGCAATGTGACCCAATCCTCTGCAATTGTAGCACCTGACTTGATTCCCATTTCCAGTACCCTCAGCCCTTGCAGCAACAATATTACCAGTTCCATTCTGATTGGCAATCCCTGGTACAACTACAAGCCCATTCTGATTACCACCATTCTGAACACCCGGATTCTGAACTGTATTCTGAGCAACTTGATTCCCAACATTATGCCATGCATTGTACCCTTGCTGATTTTGTGCTACTTGTCTAGCATACTGTCCAAACTGATTCCCACCATTTCCTCCAATATTCAGAATTTGTCTATCCTGACCCATGTTCATACCCGGCTGAGGAATTTGATGGTTGCGTGGGTTAGATGAGGTCCTTTGGTTATTGTTGGTTGGTGTGGTTAGTTGGAATGCCTTAGCAAAGAGGATAAGTGCGGCGTTTATTGCTTCAGTGGGATCATTAATGTCTTCAAGAGAAGTCATTGGTGGTTGCATGAAGTTTTGATTGAATGATGGTTGTGGGTTGTACTTGTTGTTGATTGGAAATGATTGTTGCAAGTGAGTACTGGAGGATGATTGATCATTGTGAGGTGCAGGAAAGTTGTATGGATTCTGAGAGTGAGCCATCAACGCCAAAGGGTCATGAGTTTTTGCGAGACGTTTAGCCCTTAGTTTATTTACCTCATCCTGGTTCATCTTTAGAAAGTCATAGATCTGAGTGAAATCAGCTTCATGAAGATTCTTTGTTTGACGAACTATGGTGACGTGTCTCTTCCATTTAGGTTGAAGGTTGTTGAGAAACTTGAGATTTGCTGCAATGTTTTCTGGGAAATGTTTGTTCCTTTTGAGATCATTCATAAGTTGCATGAAACGATGATAATAAGATTCGATCGATTCCCCGTCAGTAGAAGTGAACTTTTCCCATTCGTTAAAGAGCTTTGCCTTCTTCTCCTGTTCCCCAATGTCTAAACCTTTCATCATTTGTCGTACACGTTCCCATATTTCCTTAGCTGTCTCACAACTATCTACAGAAGCATACACATCTTCAGGAAGGCCTAAGAGAATAGTTTGAATAGCTTGATCATCTGCATCCATCCGCTTGATATCATTCTCTGTTAGTTCCTCGTCAGTTTGTTCATGAAATGTTTCAGGAACTGGAACAGGAAGATCTGGTTCTCCTGGAGTAGCAATCATTCGCCTTACATAAGGACCATTCTCAATGGAGTCAACAATCATCTTGCCATTAGGTCTACTCTTTGCATACCGGATGATACGAGACGACCATGGAACGTAGTTGTCTTTGTTGAGCATAGGAGGACGGTTTTCGGAACCAGCAGCATAAATGTCTTGTTGAGTCGACATTATGAAAGTGTGAAATGAAAATGATAAGTTATGGATCGTTTAAGTGATTGTGATTGACTAAGATTAATTCAAATGAAATAAAATTAATTTCCACGGGATTTTACAAATCTATGATTGGAAATCAAGAAGAAACCGTGAAAGATTAATTGTAGAAGTTAAGGTATGATGAATTAATTAAGTCCTTGATTGATTGAAGTTAAGTTTAGATGATGAGGTTTGTTGTTGTTAATTGATTGTATGTTAAGTCCAAAATGAAGTTCTAAGTCCTTGAGGTTGGTGGTCTAAAGAAGGTCAAAGTATAGCAAGTCTCAACGAAGAACGATTGTCAAATCTCAACCAAGAAGGTTAGACAAATCTCAATAGGCAAAAACGCAGAGAAGACAAAACGCAATGCTTCAGGGCAAAACGCAATGAGACAAAACGCAACATTTCTTGAAATTTTGGCAGAATAGCGTTTGACTTTGACTTTGATAAAGGGTCTTCAGTAGGCAAAACGCAACACCAAAACGCAAGATCAAATCGCAGTGACTTCTTTGAGGCAAAATGCAACAAATCTTTGGGCAAACCGCAACCTTCTTGAGCAAAACGCAACCAGTAAAGACAAAACGCATGTGTACTTTTTGTTTGTTTCTTGGCTAGGAAACAAAATTTGGACCACAAGTCACTTTCACACCATACAATTCTTGTCTTTAAACACAAAACGCAGTTGTTAACCTAACCAAAACGCAACGAAGCATTATACTTTTAAACAAACCGCAATAAAGAAAAATCTTCAATCTTTCGACTAAGCCACGAAGTAAGTTGTAGAACCTCAATTAACGATGCAAGGACTTGTTCTAAGCACGAAAGTACCAACCTTTACCAACGTTAACCACAAACAAAGATCAAACCGTGATGTTTCTTGCTTTTCTATTCGAACCAAAAAGAAAAAAACAAAAACAACAAAGCCACGAATTTAATCCAAACAATCACTAGGTAATCTTGTGCTCTTGATACCACATGTTAGACTTATCAATTTCACAACACAAACACTAGAAAGAAAGAAAATGAGACGTGTAGTTTTAGAGAGAGAAGAGAGTTTAGAGAGAGAAATAAAAACAAAACAAAAAGGGTTAGATTACTTTGAAAGAAAAGTGACCAACACCCTCTCCACACTTGGAGAGGGGTATATATAGTTCTACAAACACCATGGACCGGCCCAGTGTTCTATAATGGGCTTCTTGGGCCGGCTTGATACCTAACCGTGCCCTTTAAAGGCACAAAACGTATAACGTTGGCTCGTAAGTCAAGTTATAAAAATAGTGATTTCCAACTAAAGAGCCCGTGTACCGAAACTTAACACATTCATTCCCGTAGGACGAAATTATGTCCGAGAAGTATGCCACTTCTCCTAATACTAACCACAAAATGTCCGTTTGACAGGGTGGTCCCAACGGATTCAAACCCCGGACAGGGTTGTCAAACCCAATAGATCTATTTAATGCATTAGCGTTCACCAACACATGGTAACTAACGGTCACACAACAAAAAGGCATATACTCAGTAGTGAAGGAATCATATTCAAGTATCAAAAACAGTTTGCGTTCAATTTCACAAAACAAGCAATATATCCCCCTCGCGGAGTTAAAAACATTGAAAACTTTAAAAGCGAGGCTATGAACTCACCTTGATCAAAAGCCAAAGATCAAATAATCGAAACAATCCACGGAAAGTCGATGAACACGATCACGACCTATAAATTACGTCGCTCGATTACTATATCGAAAAGTATAATCAACGATGCGTACATCGTATCAACAAAATCATATATATATATATATATATATATATTTTCATACATGTGATGAGAAATCCACTTGCGCCTTAGATCCTAAAACCCCACAATATTAGGTTACGATCATTCTTTTATTTACATCACACCTCGCTTAATCGAATACTTTATATTTTAAGAAACTTTCTATTTTTTGAAAGTTACTATATTCGGAAAGTTACCATATTTAGTAAGTCTCGTTATCAAAATATATTTGTGATAATATTTAGTTATCTCGTCGAACTTTCGACATTCAAGTTGATTATTAATTACCCATATCGGGATTATATCCCGTAAGTTTACTATATTTAGAAATATATTCATTTATATTTAGAAATATATTCATTTATAAAAGTTGCTAAGTCTAATGTTATACTCGTAAAAATAATAACGTTTATTATTTTTATAAACAACCGACAAGTTCAATATTAACCCGTGGACTTTTAAAAGTCAATGTTAGACTTTGCTTGACTTTGACTTTTTATACATATTTATAATTAAATCTGGCCCGCTCCAAACGACCTGTTATATCACATTTTCACGCTTCGAACAAAGAAGAAATTTTATGTAAAACGATATTCCGGACAAATTTTTAGTTTTAGCCGAGACCCGAAATTCGACGGAAAAGGATGAAAATTCCCCTGCAAGAATCTGTTGTAACTTGTATTTTTAATAAAAACGCAGCAGTTTGACCATCGGTTTTGACCCGCTATATCACGTTTTCGTGACTTTGACCAAAAAGAGATTTTATAGAAAACATCATTCCAGACAACTTTCGTGTTTCGCCGGAAGGCCGAAACGGACTCAAAAGTGCCCAAATTGGCTGTCGAAAATAAGATCAGAATGTATGCTTTATAAAATAGCTGATTGGTAAGTTTATGATTTTCAAATCTTGTTTTTGCCGTAACTTTTTCGTTATAAGGAGTTACGGGACGTTCAAATTATCGAAACGTACATTAAGACGAACTCTATCATATTTCAACATCAAAAATCAAATTTTATGAATTTTTGAACCTCGTTTTGCGTGCCACAGATTCTGCACGAATTTGGCACATTCTAAACTCACTAAAACCATATTTTGACTTCCAGTAATTTAAAAACCCATTCAAAAAATTATTGTTCTCAACTCACCCAATATCATCATCAAGTCTATTCCGACTCAAGTAACTCGGATTTCATCACATGTAATAACTTAAATCGATTAAATAGCAAAAACAAAAAATAACACAAGGATTGAAAAATACTTACAAGCTATATTAATATCATGATCGACAATACTACTAGAACGATCGCCTCCTTTATGTCTAGCCGAACTCGAACCACACCCAACAAACGAAAAACGAACATTTTTCCAATAACCAAGCTTTCCAAAAGTAGATTTATCTAGTTAGTTTAAACACAACCCTTTTCAATCCAAAACCTTTCAATCTTCCGAACTCTAACTTAGAAAAATAACCCCATTGCATGTGTTATGTTATTGCGTAGATGTGTAAGGAAATGAAGAGAGATTCGGAAAATATAGGTCGATCGGAATGCATGTGATTTTATCCGGCGACCATAAGGCGGTATTTCGGTGACCGAAAAACTTCTTCAGGTGGTGGTGGTGGATGGTTTCCGTCCAGAGTCAAAAGGAGGGGGAAAGGAATAAGATTAATGTAAAGAAATAATAATAGTGGTGTGCTAGTTCTAATATAGAAAATGTCTTTTAGTCCATTTTGCAATAATAGTCCGTCCTTTCTTTTCTTCTTTCAAACTATTGAGACACGTCATGACTTACTTAAATTATACAACCGACAGGCTAAAACCGTGGCTCGGTTTACACTTCCAGACCATTTTATTTTTCGTCACGTTTTAATTTTAGTTTCTAATATTTAATTAAATGTGTACATTTTAAAACACGAATCCGGCTCAAGACAAGGAACAAAAGACGACATTTATAAAAATAATGAATTTGCGATCTTAAAAATAATAACGAGATGCATCAAAAAAATTTACGTTGCTCAAAACAAATAACCTACAGCACACGCAGTCAAAAAAACTGTACTTCGCGAAACGTCAAAAATAAAAATTTACAAAATTTCAGCAATAATTATTCGTAATTAAAATAGACGAAAATAATTATTTACGACAAATATAATTTAAATGTCGAACGTTCGCGTCAAAGAGATATTTATGTGATTCACGAAAAACTCATAAAATAAATAATAATAAAAGCGAACTCGCGATTGAACAAACGCGTCCGTGAAACTCATACTAATCGAGGTGTTATGTACAACTTACCCGGGTTGTGATCCAGTATGACTTAAAAAGCAACTTGTTGGGGGGTGGTTGAAGAAAATAGCCCTTGGATATGTAGCGCGCAGGCGAGCTACGGTGGGGGGGAACGGAGGTGGGGTTAGACACACCGAGAATAAGTTGATTTTCTTGTTGTTAGAAATACAGTTGGATATAGTGGAGATGCGATTCTGAGCAGATTCAACCTTCTATCAGCGCTGTACATGTGACTAAGGACACAGCGCTGTCTAGCAAATACTTATAGATTGAGCACAGATGAGCGTACCCTCTCCTCGCATCTCTCACTTACATACTAGTCAAGAGGTAACTCCGAGTTACAGTCTGAAGTAACTATAAGTCATTAGAAAATTAAAAATGACATGTGTTAGTGCAAATATTACGATATTTAAACTAAACAAGTCATTTGGTTTTAATAATGACAAACAAGTAACTTGTAATACATAACTTAAAATGTGCAAGTTATGCGTGACCACAACTCTTCAACGCATACATTCATCAACACCTCTCGACGTCTCGAGTCTACTCATGCTTCAACAAAAGGTACGAATATGTTTGTTAAGTTGCATTATGATCAACCCATTTAACAAACCATTAAAAATGATTAACACGTTTTCAACAGCCGTATTGAATAAACCTATTTTTATCATTAATCCATTTTGAAAAACCCTTTAAGTTTTACTTACATCCACCAAAACAAATGCTTTTAAGTAATCTTTTACTTAATAATGATTATTCACATTAGTGAATATGATAAATTAGGATTAACCAATTTTGGAAACAAATCTTATAAGATATTCATATCTTACAAATCTTTCCTTTTAATGTTAAGAATTTAATTTTCCTCTACAAAAATCAAATCAGATTTAAAAGAACATTAAAGACTAAGCAAAAGATTTAAAAAGATTTCCTAACAATTTTGAAACTCAAAATGCGACCCACGGATCCACCTAAAAGCAGACAATCCACCATCCCTGGATCCTGGTCACCTTGACGGCCAAAGTTTTGGGTTTTCAATAAAAACCACCCATTCTGCTTATTTTTCACCCAATCTTTTCACAACCTTTTGTATAACACCCCCAAAATCAGGTAGCAGCGGAATGGTAACATTGGGGTGCTACGTCAAAGTACAACAATCAAATATAGAAACACCAAAATGGACGAATTAAGACAAAGATTTCATTCGATTCATAGCAAAATATCAAGTTTAATACATTTAGGTCCCATATTTTTAAAAGAGTAATAAACCCTTCAAGTACATAGTAATTAAACAAAAAATTTCATAATACCCCAAAATGATTAAGTTTATAAAAGATAATAAAAGTTGCATTGAATATAGATAAAACACAGAATCCGTCTTCATTGATATCCCCACGCTTCCCCCCTCCGGATCTTTTCATCCCCAGACCTTAAATTTTCATTGTTAAAAGTTCAAACACAAAGGTTGAGTGAAATCATAGGTTTATCGGTAAAAAGGGTGGACCACAAGATCGAAGTAATAGTAGACTCTGAAACACATTCAATAGTCCAAAACGTTTATTATTGCACTAAGCTCATGACCCCGAAGCCTTAACTAGATTTATGCCCCAATCAGAATATAGGATGCTTGCCAACATACTAACACCTCTCAATGTTAAATGCACCTTGATCAAACTAGTGACCCAAGGAAAGGTGGGGATTGTCACTCCCGATAGATCTATCCACAACACTCGCGCTTACTACAATAGCAATTAACGGTTCATGATAAATAGGGACTTCACGGCAATAAGGTAAGTTAGCAATAATATTCAGGCAGTAATCTGGATAGCATACACTTTGTAAACACTTTGAAAACACTTAGAAAAACACTTGTGTCCAATAGTAAAACAAGCAATATAATTCACCCCGTAGATTTTGTAAAACAATCACGTAGTAAAAAGGGGGCTATGAACTCACCTCAAGTGAATGGTAATCAACAAGTATTCACAATAGAAAAATGCGTCACGAAGGAATCCGAAGGCAACCTAATCCAATATAGGTGGTATAAGTACTAAACACTTTGATTATTTATAGGTCAATAGTCGCATCATACGATCGTCGGGCTATCAGAATTAAGAGTCAGTAGTGACGTTAGAATAGCTAGACACTTAAAACATACGTCATAACAACTCGTCGATACGCCACCCCGAAGAGGCCTCATTATGAAACTACCTAATAATATAGTACTTTGATTAACTAGTACCACATATAATTCTATATAGCTACATCACCATCTAATCGTTTTAGTGAAATCATATTTATAAAGTAAAAACGTTTATAAGTATACTTTAGTAAAACTGACGTAACTTTCTCGTTTTAAGTCCGTTTCTTTCGTTTCTTACGTCCACGGCTTCGTATTAGACGATTATCATAATATAATATTTTCAAAATCTCTCTATGTTTCGGATGAACATATATTTTTACTGTTCATAACAGTTTTATATTATATTTTTATGATTTAGTTATCGTAAAAGCCTGTAAATGTACGTAACTTATTTCGTTTTAACTCCGTTTTTAGCGATTCTTTCGAGCATGTTTCTTTTTAAAAGTTTGATCATATAAATGATTTTTTCATTAAATAAATTCCCGATAACAGTAACTTTGTTTATAAAATTTATTTTATAAAACCGTATTAACGTAAAGCGTATATTTGTCGTAACTTTTTCGTTATAAAAGCGGTTATTTGAGTTCTTATCATTTAGGAATCGTCATGATGCGTACTATTCTTTTTAAAACATGGTAGGCTGTTACAAGGTCGAACCAAAACAGCCCCTTTATAATACTTATACATATCCTTTTTATAACTTTTTTATATACCTTTTAACTTAATAATTTACCACAAGTTTTTCCAAGACTTATTATATACTTGATTTTACATAACATATAGACCAAGAATCCTATTTACATCCATATAACACGAGAATAAGTTCATAAATCATTTTTACAAGAATCCATTTTTAACAAGTCAACATATCTAAAGTGTGATATTTACAAATTGAACATATAACACAATAAAAACAAATGTAAATTCATAAAGGGTTTTAGATAACCTTATATTGATGTATGATGATGAGAAATATGTTCTAAACCTTTGTTTTGATTATAAACCAAAGCTTGCAAGATCTTGAAACCTTAAACCAAGTGAAACCCTAATTTAGCTTTTTCTTGTTTAATACTTGTAGAGGTTTAACCAAGCCTTCAAATCTTCTTAGGACATCTTAGATATATAGTAGGAATATGAGTAAGTGTTGTAAATAAAATTTTGTATGGATTTGGTGGTGGTTTGATGTTGGCCGTGGGTTTTAGAGAGACAAAGGGAGTATATGGTGAAGTTTTTCTTTGCAAATGAGAAGTGTGTGAGTTTACTTACTAGTGCAAGCCTTTTATAGTCATAAGACTAGTCAAAGAAACACAATGAGAGAATTAAGGAGTCTTTGGTCAAAACTTGTGAAGTGCTTTAGGATAATAAGGACTTGGTTCCCTAAAATAGAAATCATCTTATGAATTTAGGGAATGAATTGACTAGCTAATAAAGGCTTATGTTTCTATGTCTCCTAAGGAGTGAATTATCCCATGAAATGGTGGAATAAATATCTAGCATAATAATGGAAGTAATATGTCTTGTATAATAAAAAGAAACTAGGTGTTATTAAAAAAATGTAGTTTTAGTTTATAAATGTATAACTTGGAAATTGTATGTTTTACTTATTTCTTTTTATGAAATTTTGGCCCAAGTGATAAATGTGGGTAAAGTTTTATAAAAATTTGATCATTAGATATAAACATAGGTATTTGTTGAAGCGTAGATTAATTTTAGTGGTTCCGGGTATGCCTAAACGTAATTTATCGCGAAACGTAACGTTTTACGTAACCGATAAAAATAAAACATAATAAGTAAATTATTACTTTAGTAATAATAATATAATGAAATACTACGTAAACGTTTAATTTGTTTTGGTGCCCTATTTACGGTGATCGGTGATTCGTTAATTTACGCGATTCAACTTAACTAATAAAATATAAAAGCGAAACGTGTACGAGAAAAAAAATAATTAGTAAAATATATGACGTCGTAAATGACCTGAAAATACGGAATGTTACACCTTTCTTCCACATTATTATACACATTTAGTGTTGGGGCTAAAAGACTTCATGATGATCTTGGAGTTAATACAACTAAGTTAGAGTTACTGCTGTTAGCAAAACTTATACTGCTTTAGTAATCTTAGTCGGAACATAAACTAAGTAGATAAACGCGGCTGAGTTGTCATACTGCTAGTATATATTACTACTGCAAAGTGCGTAACTTAGTTACTATTGTTAATGCAAAAAATAACTTAGTTACCTGCTAGTATAGATACGTACTGCAGAGTAAAAGTTAGTACAGCTGTGAAGAATTAAAAAATAAATCTAAGGAGTTTTTACTACTGCTTTAACACAGTTATTGCTGCTAGTGTATAATGACTGCTCCTATTCAAGTTAATACTTCTGAGTTGCTAAAAAGTACAACTGCTGACAGAGTTTACAACTGCTTAAAGATGTAAGACTGCTGAAAAAGTTTCTACTGTCTAGAGAAGGGATAAAGACAGAAGATAAAGATACTTATGAGATATTTTGAGATCTTTATGTAAAGGAACTAAAAGTTATTCTCTAGCTCAGAAGATCATGATCACTCAGGAAAATATTGTGCGCGCCCGTGAACGTGTGCCCAGCCTGATTATAAAAGGAGGTCCTAGGGCATAGAGATTGATATATCCTTTCACTGTTCTATCAATCTAGAAATCGTTTTGTTTTATAGCTTCAAGGTTTTGTAACCCTAACACTATTAAGAGTGTTCGTATTATATTGAGGCTGAAAGTTTGGTAAACTGTTTGTTATTGGATCCTTTCCATTTATTGTTTCATTGAAATTCTTCTTATATCATTGATACGATTTCCGCAATAGTCTTTGATAGTCATAAATCACAGTTTCTATCATAGTTGTATTTGTAATTTATTCAATACAACTTAGCCTTTAATACATGCTAACAGATCTATTGCTATTGGATCAACAGTGGTATCAGAGCGTGTGAAGCTGTGGGGGGGGAAGAGGCGATAAGAAAGCTTGGTACTTCATACAAGATACTACTTTTTATCAAAGAAGCGTAAGGGAATTCTCAATCTACTCAGACCATCAAGCTATCCATACTCCAACCTGTGAGTATGATCTTCTCGGAAGATGAGATGGAGCATTACCTATAGTGCTATTGATTACACTTATGGAAGAGTATAGAAACGCGAGTACGCGCAGCACCGCGAGATAATAAAAAATGTTAACGGTAA
The DNA here is from genome assembly GCA_026074375.1 of Tanacetum coccineum. NCBI lineage: Eukaryota > Viridiplantae > Streptophyta > Magnoliopsida > Asterales > Asteraceae > Tanacetum > Tanacetum coccineum. The sequence goes on along the minus strand of BQNB010050006.1, from coordinate 27,071 downwards.
GGAGACTGTTATCCCTCCTACAAGTGTTGAAGAAAAGGCACAAAGAAGGGCAGAGTTGAAGGCAAAAAGCACTTTGTTGATGGCCTTACCTAATGAGCATCAATTAAAGTTCAACACACACAAGGATGCTAAGACACTGATGCAGCATGAGACAAATTAGAGTAATGCTGCTACAAAGAAAACTCAAAAAAATCTTCTGAAGCAGCAATATGAAAACTTTACTGCAACCAGCACAAAAGTGATTGAACAAACCTATGAAAGGCTTTAAAAACTAATTAGTGAACTAGAAATTCATGGTGAAGTTATCCCTCAAGAAGACATCAATCAGAAGTTCTTGAGAAGTTTGTCACAAGAATGGACTATGCATACTATTGTGTGGAGAAACAAGCCAGAGATTGAGACATTGGTTGGTCTGACCCTCTTCAACAACCTTAAGGCTCTAGATATCAGAGGTCAAAGGGAACATACTACTCAACCAACAAAGACACACAAGGTAGCCTTTCAGAGCCTGAGCTGTAGCATAATAATAGTGCAACAAAGAGCAGATTATACTTGCTTAGGGTGTTAATACTGCTAGCACTCAGGGTGCTGCTGATAGCTCAACAACTATTGAAAATTTGAGTGATGCTGTGATTTATTCCTTCTTTGCTAGCCAACCAGTATTCGCAGCTTGATAATGAAGATTTAACAACTAATCCATCATGAGATCGATAAGAGAATGGACTTTGAGGTGGAACATTGCTATGATAACTTGAGGGCAAGAAGATTCTTGAAAGAAATACTATAAGGAAGCTGAGACATGCCAATAAAGAAAGAATTGGGGGGGTGGGTGGGTCTGACAAGTCCCTAAGGTGGAATGCATTCAACGGCCACAGATAAAAAAAATGAGACATTTTGCAAGAGAGTGCCTGGCCACCTAGAAATCAAGACTACAGAACAGGGAGCCACAGAAGGACTGTGCCAGTTAGGAAACTACTTTTCAAATGCCTTAGTGTTCTCAGTGTGAATGACTTCTGGCTATGAATTGGAGGTGACCAAGCAGTAGAAGGATCTCCAACTAATTTTGAGCTCTCATGGCTATTCTTCAACAATTCAATTCCTTCTGACACATCTCTGAGTATCTATTGACTCAAAATTGTTGTTTATCATGTTTAGAATACACACAAAGATCTAAAAGAACCAAATGAACAATTATCAAAGACTTAATAACAACAAGGATATATGCTGTCTCTTATTAAAACAAGTTTAGAATCTGTAGAAAGCTAGACGTTAGTCTTTAAAAAAAATGAGTCTGTGTATGAGGAGAAAAAAAAACTCTTTAAAACGTGAAATCTAACATAAAGATTAGATATTACACAGAGCTTCTAAAGGAAGTTAGAGTTAGCTACAAAAGAAAAGATGAGGTTCAACTTACAGTATAAAAATTTGAAAATTCATCAAAAAGCCTAAGTAAACTTCATAGACACCAATAATGGGATAAGTTGTAAAACCAAGATTTAGGGTATAATGCTGTCTCACCTCCATATACTAGGAATTTTATGCCACCTAAACCTGATTTAGTTTATCCTAGTCTAGATGATTTTGTTGATGTGAGCGAGTCTGATATGTAATCTGTCTCTATCTCTAGAAAACCATTGCTGAGTCTAATGAACCTAAGACTGCTAGGAAAGAAAATGGAGCCCCAATTATTAAGGATTGGGTGTCTAAAAGTGAGGAAGAAGATGTGCCTAAAATTAAAACAGTTAAGAAGTTTAATAAACCTAGTTTTGCTAAGATAAACTTTGTTAAGTTTTCTGAGCAAGTAAAATCCCCTAGGAACACATCAGTTGATAAAAATAGGCAAAACACACATAGTCCTAGAGGAAACAAGAGAAACTGGAACCAACATATGTCTCAAAAAGTAGGGAGTGATTTTGAGATGTTCAACAAAGCTTGTCATGTGTGTGGTAGTTTTTATCATTTGAAGAATGATTGCAATAATTGGAATAATAATGAAAGATTTGCAAAAATAGTTTGACCAATGTTCAAAGGGTGAACAAACAGAATTTTTCTAAATCAACTCACCCCAGTCCAAAAAGGAACATGGTTCCAAGTACAGTCTTAACTAGGTCTGGCCCAATCTCACTTAATATTGCTAGACCTGTTAATACTGTTCAACCAAGAACAGCAGTGAATAATGCAGGACCCCTAAAAAATGTTATTAATAATGCATATTCAACTGCTAAAAGGACTTTTAACAAAATAACATCAGCTAATAACAGTAATTTCACTAAAAAGAGTTACAATACTTTAAGGGAACAAAGGGTAATGCTGCTAGGCCAAAAGCAGTTCTTAGTGCTATTAAGGGAAACAAGGGAAATGCTGTTAAGGCCTCAGCATGTTGGGTTTGGAGACCAAAGCACAAAGTATTAGACCATGTATCTAGAAAAAATGATGCATCAATGTCCTTTAAACAGATTGACTATATTGATGCACAAGGCAGATTCCAATTCAGTAATGGCTTGGTCCCCAAAAGAAACTAATTTTCCTACCATTATGTGCAGGGCAATCCACAACAAGGATTTAAAGGATAACGAGTGATTACAATGGATGCTCTAGCACATGATGGAAACAGATCAATAAACTAACAGATTAAGAAGAAATTGAAGGAGGAATTCTTGCTTGAGTAATTCCAAAGGAGGAGAAAATCACTAGGAAAGGTAAAATAATAACTGTAAATGGATATTGAAGATGTGGATTTGTAAAGGAACTAAAGTTTAACTTTTTTAGTGTCTCACAAATGTGTGACAAGAAGAATAATGTTCTTTTTACTGATACTGAATGTGTTGTTCTGTCTCCAGACTTTAAGTTAACTAATGAAAGGCTTGTTCTTAAAGTTCCAGTAAGCGAATAACAGTACAATATGATTTAAAGAATGATGTCCTAAGAGGTCTCACTTTCTCTTGCAAAAGCCACACCATATGAATCTAATCTTGGCAAGGAGCTTGATATTTAATTTCAAAACTATAATAAAATGTTTAGGAAACCATTAAGAGGTTGACTTTAAAACTTTTTGTAATTAATCAAACCTATGTTGCTTGTCAGAAGGGAAAGTAACATAAAGCTTCTTGTAAGACCAAAACTGTTAGTTCATCAGCCCAACCATTAAAAATGTTGCACATGGATTTGTTGGACCAACATTGTAAAGAAAAAGTTAATAAAATGATGCACTGCCAAGTTGTCAAGATGATTTAGTAGTTTAGTTGGGTTTTTATTTCCTAGCCACTAATGATGAAACAAGTGAAATCCCTTAAAACATTTATAACAACAAAGAAAAGCTAATAGACGACAGGGTGAAAGTGATTAGATAGACAATGGGAAACTAATTCAATGCCGTAAGGTCACATGAATTAGATCTATGAAATAAAAGTATTACGATGGAATTAGTGTTCTAGACTCCACACAAAATGGAGTAATAAAGGAAAAAATAGACACTAATCGAAGGCTGCTAGGACTATGCTAGCAATTTAGAAATTTCCAACAACTTTTTCTGGCTGAAGCAGTTTAAGACTACCCGTTTGTCCAAAATTAGGGTTGGTAGTTTATCAACCTCACAACAAGACCCTTTTAATGAACTTTTTTCTAGGTAGAAAAAAACCTGCCTTAAGCTATATAGACCATTTGGGTGTCATGTTACCATCCTTAATACAAGATCAACCTTAGATAAAGTTGATCGAAAGGCGGATGAATGTTCATTGTAAGGATACCTCTACAATAGTCAAAGCATTCAGAGTGTTCAACAGTAGAACTAGGATAGTAGAAGAGAACATGCATGTTCAATTTAGTGAGAATACACCTAATATTACAGGAAGTGGACCTAATTGGCTTTTTGATATAGATGAACTAACAAAATCTATAAACTATAAGCCAGTTGTTGCAGGGAATCAATCTAATGGTAGTGCAGGTACAATAGCATGTGATAATGTAGGTAAAGCTAGAGTGGAGACATAACCTGGTAAAAAATACAACTGCTATACCGATCTATAGACTCAAGATCCACCATTCTCTTCTATTCAAAGGATTCTCCTGATGCTTGAATTGCAAAACCATCAAAAAAAACAAAAAAAAAAAGAGCGGAGGAGGAAAAGAAGTGATGCCGAAGATCAGGGAAATGAAGATAGCGAGTTACAAGTACAGAAGACCAAGAGTAAATCAGAGAAGAATGCAAATGTCAACAACACTAACAAAATTAATACTGTTAGTCCAACTGATAATACTGCTGGCATAGAGGCCAATGTTGTTGATGAAAATATAGTCTATGGATGTGCTGATGATCCAAATATGCCTAATTTGGAAGATATTATCTATTCAGATGATGATGAAGATATTGGTGCAGAGGATGACTTGAATAATTTAGATACATTTATGCCTGTCAGTCCTATTCCAACTACGAGAATACACAAAGATCATCCTTGAACAAAATTATTATAAAGACTTTGAATTCAACACTCAAACAAGAATAATGACTAAAGAATTTTGGAAGAACATGGATTGGTTAGTTTCATTTCAGCAAAGAACAAACCATAAAGACTTTCAAAATGCTTTGTTTGCTTGCTTTTTATCATAAGAAGAACCTAAAAAGGTAATCCAAGCATTAAGGATCCAGCTGGATATTCGATGCAGGAAGAGCTTCTACAATATCCACATTAAAATAAGTTTGGACTTTGATAGAGTTACCTAAAGAAAAAAGCTAGTGGAACTAAATGGGTTTTACAGAACAAAAGGATGAAAAGGTATTGTGATTACAAAATAAAGCAAGGATATTTCTCAAGGGTAACTCACAAGAAGAAGGATGATTATCGAAGAAGTTTTTTTGCCCCTGTTCCAGATCATTGAAGCAATTAGGCTAGTCTTAGCCTATGCCTCATTTAAAAACTTTGTGTATAACCAGATGTATGTCTAGATGCATTTAATTATGGTAAAAATTAAAGCTGAAGTCTATGTTTGTCAACCACTAGGATTTGAAGATCCAGACTTCCCTGACAGAGTATACAAAGTAGAAAAGTCACTTTATAGACTGCATCAAGCTCTCAAAGCTTGGTATGAAACATTGTCAACTTACTTGTTGGAAAATGGGTTTTAGAGAGGAAAGATAGACAAGAGTTTGTTTATAAAAAGGGACAAAAATGATATTCTGTTCGTTCAAGTATATGTTGATGATATCATTTTTGGGTCTACAAGGAAGAAGATGTGTACCGAGTTTGAGCGGATGATGACATTAAGAAGAGTGCAAATGGAGTTCTATGTAGAAGCTTACATTTCTCTAGGTCTGCAAGATCTCTGCAAAAGAAGATGAATTTTATTAATCAAGTGACAAGTATCTGAATGAAATTTTGAACAAGTTTGGTTTTTCTGATGTGAAGACAGCAAGCACACCTATGGAGACCCACAAGAATTTGCTTAAGGATGAAAAAGGAGAAGATGTAGATGAACACTTGAATAGATCCATGATTGGATCATTGATGTATCTAAATTCTCAAGAGCTTGATATTATGTATTGCATTATGTGTCTTATGCAAATTCTAAGTCAGTCCTAAAATTTTACATCTTCATGCTGTGAAAATGATCTTTAGATACTTAAAAGGTCAACCTAAGTTAGGCCTTTGGTATCCTAGGGATTCACCTTTTGAATTTGGTGGCATATACTTAACATTAGATATTCATGAGCAAGTTTAGACCGGAAATCCATAACCCGAGTTGTCAGTTCCCTAGGGTTCAGGTGATTTCATGTGCAATGCAAACGAAGACTGTGGTTAGCTATTTCCATAGACGTAAATCTCTACTACTCTCATCATAGCAGCTTTCCCAATTGCTATGTGCCCGAGTGAGTGAGAGTTGGATCCAAAAATCCAATTGCTGGATATATGATATAACTTTATGCAGACAAAGATTCATATTGATAATGAGAGTACTATCTGCATAGTAGAAAGAAGCTTATTCACTTCAAAGACAAAGCACATTGAATTAGCATCAACTTTAATCAGAGATTTCCAATAAGAAGAAGCTTATTCAATGATAAGATTTACACAGAATGCAGAATGTTCAGCTTTTATCTCATAAAAGCATTTGATTTAGGATATTTCATATCTGATATAATATTGGATGCTTAAACCTCTGAAGTACTGCGAGCGCGGGGAGGTTGAGCGATTATGTTCAAATGGCATCAGATTAATACACAAAGAATTTTTGAATGAATTTGTTGCAGCCCAAAGAACAAAAAAAAAAAAAAAATTAATAAAAAATAAAAAAAAAAAATAAAAAAATAAAAAAAAAAGATCGGAACTCCTTATCTTGATTAAGGTTTAGTATCCTTGGATAAATCCAAAGGCACTAATATTGAAACTTTGATTGTTTTTAAACTATGCGGAATCTAGTTTCTACCACTAAGAAGAATAACAGTAATGAATGTTTAACACATAAAAATATAACCAAAACAATAAGCTCCAATATATTAATACGAACACTCTTTGACAGTGTTAGGGTTTACAACCTTAAAGCTATGAAAAACTCACTGAAACAGACTTGGAAATGATATTCTAATGCTAGGGTGCCTTTTTTTATATGTAACACCCCAAATCTAGTATGCAGCGGAATGTTGAATATCCGAAGGCGTTACATTATTGGGTCAATAGCACAAGATCAGAGAACGACTACTAACGTGTCGTTTGAAAAAGATACATTGGATTAACAAAATACTTGTTTGTTACATAAGCTCATGGCTTCAAAAGGTTCAACAAAATAGATAAAGATTTCGGTTTATAACAATTGTCCCCAAAGTGTAATAAGACCCAATCTAAGAGTTGAACTCGTCAATATTACACCCCAATGTATCATCGCACCATCGTGCCTTATTGACCTGAAAAACATGCTTAACACCGTCAACATAAAGTGGTGAATTCATAGGTTTATGTAGAATCAATGGTAGGACCGCAAGATTTCCATGTAGTATATTAAGTCAACTTTGCAAACATCAAGAAAAAATAAGTTCGTTTCCTAAGCTCATGACACCGAAGTCAGCGCGCCGAGTGGATGAAATGCGCGCAATTCTTAAGTTGCCAACAAGTGTTCGTGAATGATGTGCTAACCCTGCAAAATCCCAAATTCGGCATGGTATGCGTTCGTTCTCTATATTCTAGTCACCGAACTATAGCTTCAGACATCTCCGACTCTATCACGACACCAGCAAGCTCAGTAACTGTCGCGGCCCGATCTCACACGATGCAACGTCACCGCCTTCCACACTCTACAGCAATTAACTCGCTCTATCACGATCATGGAGACACACACTCTCAGTGCACCGGTTCAGTGATGATATCTCGTAGATCCTACACACCGACACACACACACGCACGATTAACTGCTATGATATTCAATAAACAGAATCACTCACGTAAGCGCGCATCTGTTATCCTACTCCTCCATAGTACACTTCTCACCCACACTAACTGATCAGTCATTCCCTATGAAATCTCACACACACTTAGACGTAAGTCTTCGTGTCTCATACACCTGCACCTAAGCATGTATAGAGAGAGTTGTGTGAGTGTGATACTTACTCGTCTATATGCGACGAGAGAAATAGTACTACACAGCGACAAACGTCAGACTCGATAACTCGGATCTCAAGACTGACAGAGACTCTAACTAAGTATCACACCGACAGATACTCCTTTTAAGTGAGACATCGATCTACTGTCTAACACAGACACATACTCACGAAGAGATCACTATCTACATACGACACTAGTTCATAAAACCGACTCAAGAAGAGACGTCACGAAGTTCACGTGTCTCCTACACCATCCACACACTCTTCAATCTATCACACACCCGCTTAGCCGAGTGTCACACATGTAACTTACGAGCATATACTATACTAAGTATTGCCTCGACCTTGCGCTGAGCGCCGAAGACAATTATACCACTCACTAAGTACTCGCTAGGTTACAAGGGTGTTGAAGTAGTTAATAATAAATCTCTCCTGATATATCATTCGCGTGACTTTAGTTAGGAAGTATCCGTATTATATCGCGATTGTCAAATACCATAAGTGTATATTAAATCATTAATATATTAAATGACCCTTAGTTTACGTTATTGGCAAAAATAGTCCTTATAGTTTTAAATAAGAAATTTACCGTTTACAAAACCCTGAGTTTTCCATATTGCCTACGTTATCCCTCTATTGCACAAAAATTAACATATTTGGTTCTAAAGTTGGCATACAGTACACTACTTGGTGCACAGAAGACTCGCATATTGTCACTAGTGTACGAACTATGAGCGAACACAACACTGCCATTACTTCTATACAACCTAAGACCAGTCACGCTAATCTCACAGCAGCTCGCTCTCTACCTACAGTGCTGCCAGTCAGATAACCTCTGTCATTTCTAGTGTAGTAAACAATGCAGACTTGAGCAAACGCGGCTCTTCTCAGCCGGACGAATATGCAAATGAGAGCACAATTGCATTCTTATAAAAACGTCAGTCACCTCCTGCACTGCTCACGCGCGAGACTAAGTATTGTCATCATACACAGCAAACATCGTGTACAGCTCCTCGAGTACATAAACTTCCGGTACATAGGATTTGCACACACACAATCATGTTAGGGGACACGCTGCTGGTAGCTGTGTTTCTCTGCGAACTACAACACATCACACATTCGGAGAACACTTCATCTAGTGATGAAAGTTGTTGGTATATGAAGGGTTTGTGATTTAAGTGGGGCTGTATGTGGAGGAGAGTGAATTGTTTAGTGGGGAGGGGTGAATTATTGTGATAAACGAGTGGTGTAAGGATTGTATAGGGGGATGGGATGGTAGTATTAAGGCAATTGATGAGAATTTTTGATGGGTGCGAAGGAAGTTGGGAATGGGTGGGAGTAAAATAACAAGGTATATAGATGGTGTAGAGTGTTTAGAAGTGGATCTTGGTTGGGGATGACATGGAACGAGACACTTGTTGACAGTTTCGTGATACGAATTTACACTATAATTGTGCATATAAGTCTAATGGTTGAATTAAGGTTTAGGGTTTGATGTTAATTGGGAGTAGTAAGCGAAAGTGCACAAGTGATTAGCGTGTGCTGATGTGAGATCATGTGTGCTAGAACGAGAGCATTATGCAGAACATTGAGGAATAAAAAGTGTAATTATAAGATATTTAATTAAATTAGATGATTGAGGTGGGGTTGATACACACACACAATAGAGAGTGTAATATATGGTGATGATTAGGGTGGTAAAAGTTATATAAGCCGGCCGTTACAGAAGCTACAGAACTCACTTGGTCAGGTTTCTTGGGGTGGAGGTGATTTGATAGAATAAATACGCACACAGAAAATTCACATGTAGCGACGAGTTGATCGGATCGACTTAGCGAAGGACTGAGGACAGAGCCAAGCGTCTGCGGTCTCTATGGCAGTCTGTGACGATGATGTGCATATGAAGATGTATTATGTTTGTGTGTTTGTGTGAAGGAATGGGGGATTGGTGTTAAAAGTGTGAAAATAACATAGCGAGCTCTACTGTCGATTGGAGGTTTTGGGGATGTTATGACGCGAGATTCTGAGGGTTACACACTCAGTGACGGTGCTACGTAGTGCGAACCATTTAGTACAATTATTTATGGTGATGTGTTTTGGTAAACTGAGTTTGCGGAGCGAGACATTCTTATGATTTGTTGGTTGGGAGGGCTTAGAAACAGTGGAATAGGTATACAGATAGGCACAGGAAAGAGACGCTGGGTACAGTACAACACATGAGAGATTAAGGAAGTATCTGGTGATCTCATGTAATGCATCATATTGAGATGCACACTCATATGGTGTGTACATAGAGTGGTCTCTGGGAAGAGTAAGACGAAGCGCTATTGAGAGTCACAGTGTGCAAGATAATCATAGTGGATGTGCGCATACTGAGCGATATTGGATAGTAGTGCATATATCATGAGTCTCTATTCATGGTATTACGAAAAAAGTGGATCTCGAGCGTTGTTAACTGAAGTAAGAAATAGTATGACACACTACCTATAGTAGACTCGATTCAGTGAGAGTCTGCAACTATTGTCACGGTGGTATCTCTGAAGCTGATGTGAGGGGACGTGACTGCGGTGCACAGAAGGGGGGTATTTGAGGTAGATATGGACTCAGGCACTTAATACGTAGTTAACATGTAACACGAGAGTCAGACTTAGGATCCTATGTGGCGAGGAGGCAGATTATCTTCGAAGTAATTAAAGATATATTCTATACCAAAGCTTTTACTGAGATACTTCGAGATATCTAGCGCTTTCACATGTGATTTGGGAGGAAGGGGGGGGGGGGGTTTTATATGGGATGGTTGTAAGGTAATTGATGTTGGTGGGGGGTGATATAGATTGGGGATGTTTAAGGATTGTGGAATATAGTTTTAAGTTAGGGAAGTTTTATAGTAGGGATAAAGTTATAGAGGAGAATTGTGTATAAATAAAAATTGGGTTATGGAGAAAAAAGTATATTTGATGTGAATATATGAGTTGATTGTAATGTTGGAGTTGAAGAAGAAAGGTTTTGTGATATGGTTGCGTGGGTTTGTTGGGTTTATAATGAGATCGTCATGGGATAATATGGAAAATGCATTAGGTACAAGCGTACAGATAATATGGGTTGACGCGGCTGTTGTCGTAGTTGCGAGCAGAGAGCGTGGGACTTGAGACTAGTAATGTGAGAGTGGATTGGAGGATAGTAATATTATGGAGATGATTAGCACAATTATGGAAGGAATTAAACGGAGTAGAATGGGAGTATGAGGTTAAAGGTAGGATGGGTGTAAATGGTTACATGTGGGTGGTTAGACAAGCGAATAGAGTGAGGAATGGTGGAAAAAGGGTAGGGATAATGTGAAATATAGGGGAGTTATATGTGTTAGGTAAGAAATTTATAGGGTATGTCGTGAAAAGAGGAAAGAAAGTTAAGAAGAAGTTGTTAAATTGATAATTGTGCAGTACTATCTGGACCAATTATAGATCCCATAGAGGTAGTTTAATTAAGAGTGTGATAGTGTGGAGAGTAATGGGATGATTTAAATAATTTGATTGTAGAAAGGGAAGTTAGGGTAAGTGGGTTGGATGATAAGTTCTGTGGCATGGCATGTTGGATACCCCAACCGCGGCCCAGCACTCTGGATGCACATGTGCGACCATATCAGTGCCTCATTAAGGGCGTCTTTATGCGAGCGGATAACTGTTGTGTATGAAAAAACTCGCCAGGCAAATGCTTAACACACACCTGTGGCCCAAGTCGAATCACGCAAGCACGTAGCATGTACCGTCGAGAGGTTGAATGGTTCTCTCCTCTGGCCGTCAGTGGTCTGGTTGATATGTAAAGGTAGGCTCATCTAACACACAGACCCAAAGCTTTGTTGGGAAATGATCTCCAAAATTTAAGTGAAGCTTCCTGCACGATCGCAGATAAGTAGGAAGTAACACATATCACACACACACTATCCTATTGCAAGTACATCTGGCCAGCTTATCCAACGATCCTTCTCCCGTATTTGGTAGAAAGTGAGAGATTTTGGAAGGCGATCTTCAATCACCAGAGGGATCAAAACTTGTGTCCGACTTAGGTAGCGTGGGATAAAATCCATTGTTTATATTATCACCACTTCCACTCAGGTAGTGTTCTGGTTGTACTAGCATCCTGCAGCCTTGATGTCGCCTTAACTCTTGCACCTTGTCCAGGCATTGCTAACGTACGTGCGAGTCACCCGGTATTTTAGCCACAAAAATAACCTCTTCACAACTTGGTACAATACCTCACTAATCCACTTCACACTCGGATACAGAAATTAGCATATTTCGACTTGTGAGATTCGGGCATAATCACGATCTTAATCTCCATAGCAAGGTAGCCACTCCGCTAGTAAACCCCCGCATAGTGTCCCATCGGCACCTTCCAGTCTTTCTCTTGGGATATCCCATCGATCATACATCCTACGCTTCTTTACAATGTTTCACCGGTTTCTGGGCTTCGATCTGAGCTTCTATTATTCGTTTGGGAAGATCCAAACCAATTGTCATAACTAAGGCTCGAACCCGCAGTGGCTCAATCCGTTCTTTATGGCTCAGCGCGTCGCAACTACGTTTGCTTTTCCCGATGATAAACACAATATCACAATTCGTAAATCACTCATAATTTCGAGCCAACGGCGTTGCCTCATGTTAACTCCTTCTGATTCGAGAATGTGTTGGTAGCTTTTTATGGTCGTTGAATACGGTGCATCTGGTTCCGGATAGAATAGTTCTCATATCTTTAGGGCAAACACTACGATCCAAGTTCCAAAATCGTGGAGTGGTGTAGATCTTCTCGTGAACGTTAACTGTCGAGAGGCATAGCTATACACCTCGCTCTCTGCATTAACACCGCACCTAAGCCTTTTGTGACGCATCACTGTATACCACAAAGGCATCGCTCCCTTCAGGTAAAGCCAGAATTGGGCACTGCACAACTGCTGCGTTATCAACTGGAAGGCTTCTCTTCCTTTTCTCCCCAATCAACTATTCCTGAGTCACAGTACTGGCTTACTCTGTCCCGCACGTCGGTGCTTCTAGCAACACCAGCCTCTCTTCTCTAGATCCTCCTTCTGACACACCATCAGCGCAGAGGACTCTTAACACAGTACTCTCCTGCGAAGAGAAGCCGGACGCTACAGCATCATCGACACCGACGACACGCTTAGTCAAATAGCCACACACGAATACCAATCTACTATGCGCTGTCTGTGAACTCACGCAGTGAAACTACCCTTCACATCAACTGACACAGACCCAGAGTAACTTGTCATTCCGTTCGAATTCTCGCATCACACAGTCTCTAACTTTGTACACCATACGACGAACACACTAGATCGACGCTCACATACCACATATCCGAAAATAGCGATGAGAGCGGTGTTACTGCGATCAAGTCACTTCTAATGCATACATGCGAACATCTTTCACTCGCACTCTGAACTATCTCATAGGACTAGTCTATACTTCTCCGATCCACCCCCTACGAATATGCGTGAGGACACGCGATTCACTCAGCACACTTCTTATCTAGGTTAATGTGTAGCATCAGCGCGCGGCCACACTCAGTAGTCACTCGCTCGTCACTGCACTCCCCTCAGACTACAGCCGCTCTAGGCCGGAGCTCGTGCATTTGACACAGTGGTCATTGCACAACACCATCAGACCGCACGAGGACTTGTATACTCAACATTCACTAGTGCTCTATACACCAGCTCTTCAGAGTAAGGAAGCATATACTCTAGCGACACTGTCTGGTGGATATTCATTCCGACAGTGCATATATACTATCGAACATGACATGGTCTATCGTAGAAATACATACAAGTTAGGGCTACATATTTTAGGGTAGTTGATCAAACTATTCGGCGTTCCAAAGAGTGGATAACGAGACGTGTTCGTCATGTGTTAACTCGCGTAGTCGTTGCATATGCCTAATGAACGTCCTTCTTGTTGACAATAAGACCGGGCACCCCAAGGAGAGAACTAGGGCTTATAAAACACACTTATCAGAGACGCTTGTAATTGGTTCGCAATCTCACTCATCTACTTCACCAATCACACTGAAGGTGCTCATCACAATCAATGAGATGTCATATACAAACACCGGACAAGCTCCTTCGGCATATCTCATATAGGTCCGATCTTAGAGACATTCCACCGTGACGCAGCTGCCCACAATCCACGCGTAGTCAAGAGAAAGCCTACGTAGACCTCATCCCGAGCGATCAACACATGATCTAGGACATAGCTATGATACCGTACTATAACGACTAGTGAGCTCTTATCCTCATCTGTCTGTCCATACCTCTATGCGTCTGTATCTGGATACGTAGTTATCTATCAAATGGACAGGGTGCCTTAGAGGCTCTCGAGAATATACCTATGCAACACAGCACATATCATATCTTGAGACTGATACTACAGAACCATGGAGATCTCGGAGTCGTTCTGCTCTTGGCATTTAAACTAGTCACCTGTCTCTAGCAGAGAGCAACAGCACACATGCACGTCAAAGTTTCGTTCTCGTTGGGTACTTGAACTATTTCTCATAGCACACATATCATCGCGTGATATCTGCTCACCAGTCATACCGTAAAGACATCGAAACTAACCAATTCTACTGGCATTTAGATCTATGTAACGATGGTCGAGAAATTCTTAAGGTGCAACCTCGTATAAATTGTGTCATCGACTAGTTTTCCATCAGCTAACTAGACATCATAACAATTTTCTAATGAAGTCGGGCGATGTTTACTAGGAACGAGTAATGCAGTCGATATAAAACTCTATCAGCACAAGTGTCGAATAAATTATGCATATGGTGTATTTTAAGAGGAACGTACCAGTGATCTCTCTATATAGCATCAGGGTTTTCCTGGTGCTTCCCTCTTTTCTGCATTCCCAACTGCATAAACCCATCCTTGTGTATTCCTATTTCCTCCATTTTTTATTCTTCAGTTCTGGACAATCCCTTTTGAAGTGTCCTGGTGCCCACACTCCAAAACAACCATTCTCTCTCTAATTATGAAGTTGCCCCATTGCCTTCTGAGTGTTTGACAACATTTGTGTTACTAGTACTCCTCCTCTCTCTCTATCTACTACAAAGTGCCCTATCGTGTCTTCACTTGTGGCACCTCGGGTGCCACAGGCCATTGTGGGTGGAGATGCACTTGTTGCACTTGGCATTGGAGCCCCCATATTGCTTCCGTGGAGCCCTGTCCCCATATTGGAGACTCTGGCGACATTCTGCCTTTGGAAGGGTTTTGCTGTGGTGAATTGTGGTTTGATTCCTGATGAATCATCAGCCCTCCTTTTGTTGTCAGATTGCCTTTCCGCATAGGTGAGGAGTTTCCGGTCCATCAAGTCATTGGCCAACTCAATAGTTTCGTCCAATGTCTTGGGTTTGGCAGCCTTGACGTTCCCATAAATGTTGTCAGGAAGTCCACTGAGGTACTGTTCTCAACCTTCCTTTCATTGGCAATAAGACATGTACATATCAGGGTTAACTCTGAAACAGTCATTGTACGCTGGTACGTCGTTTCCCCTTGACTTTTAGTATCCACAGCTCAATTTTCTAATTTCTTTGATTTCACCCTCGACTATACTTGTCCTCATCTTCTCTTAGTACTTCCCAATCAGGCAAAGCATCTGGACCTAAGGTTCTTATCTGACCATTCCACCACGTCAAGCCTGCACCTAACAGAGTGCAGGGCAAACTTAACTTGATTCTCAACGGCAACAACCACGGATAATAAAGAACTGACTCCATCTTTTCAATCCATCGAGTTAAACACCGGCCACGCCTTCAGCCCCTTGAATTTCAAAGGTTTGCAACTTCATGAAATCAGCGTAAAAACAAGACGCGCATTCACTTCCTTCGTTATCCCCGTCGAACTGTGGACTTCCATCCCCATTGGTGGAGTTCGCAAGCGAGTTTGGTCCGATCATTGCTTGGACGATTCGGGGTCAGTTGTTGGGTTTGGTAGGTCGTTGACTGAGTGTTTGGTCCTCTTCTGGTTGCAGGTGCCATGATTTGTCTAGATCACAAAAGATAAAACATGAGGTTATATGACAGAACTATTAATATATTATTGAGGAAAATCAACACAAGAGAAGGTATATAGTACAAAGTAAACATCCATTTCATTCATAACTTTGAAAATTTACAAGAAATATGTTGTTGGAGTACACATATACAATACAAAAGATCTAAGCAATGCCAGCGGAAAACCCCTAATACTTAACCATGCCCTGCACAAGGACATAGTAAATATAATAACATAAATCACTAAATGTGACGTCGGCATCCCCCGATGCATCTGGGGATCTGGAATTCTAGCCTCTGGTCCTGCTGTCGTACTCTCCTCTGCTCTCTCGCAGCTGCTAACAAATGTTGGTCAGCTCATATCGCTCATCTCTCGCCTCATATCTCTGATGACTCGGAGAGTCTCTACCATCTGGTCCTGGCGCCTACGATCAGTCTCTCAAAATGCTGCTAACTCAGCCTGCTGCATCTGAAAGCGAGTCTCGTGTACCTGATGCGGTGTCCTGAATAGAGTGTCTCTGCAGCTGTGCTATGTCTGGTGTGCCTGGAGATTGTCTCATGTGCATACACATGATCACGATGTCGTAAAGCTCCTGATGATCGCCTGCTCATCCTATCGAACGAGCCTAAGCCTTTGCGGGCAGAACTCTTCTTATACCACCCCCCCACACGCTGACCATCTCCCCGACCTCCACCACCATCCATAATGTCTCCTGAGTCCAGCCTATCCACAATAAGTAAGTACGACCCCTGCGAGTTCATCACGACTCGCTGTGATATACGAGTCCTACCATCCTGAGCATCCTCTAGTAGGGCATGACAAGTCCGTTATCCCCTCTCGTGGACTCAGCAAGCTCTATAAACAAACCCTAGATGTTGACCTCTCCCACGGTCATAGGTGCTATCTCGGGAACTGCCACTGCCGGATCTACCCAAGTATCCCTAATCCCGTACCCAACATCTCTAATCCCCTGTCGCCTCTCTTCAGCATCTACTGTGCTGATAAACCCATAATCTATCCCTTGACCTCTGGCAGGTCTAGCAGTGGAACTCTCTCCGATCTCATATCTGGAGTATATAGTGGACAAATGCAACCTCTTGCGGGGAGGCTGCTCAGAACTCGGAAGATCATCCTACATCAACAGGTGAATGGATGGATAGAGAGTGTAGTCGGAGGTGTGGGTAATGGCGGGCAAGTAACTGCATCAATGAAAGCGCTGTGATCTATCCTGATGTCTACTGGGTTAGACACCCAGATATGTAGGTAAAGTGGTGAATGAGCAGGTGGAGCCGTGCACCTAGCAAGGCGCTCCCCTGCAGAGGGTGGTGATAGTGAGATAGGTGGTGATGGTGATGGGGTAGTCATGGCCATAAGTCCTCTCAACCTCTTCCTCGGAGGGAAGGGATATGTGATGTCTGGGGTCGGACGGTAATCCTAGCCCCAATATAAATGTTAAGTGGAGGTGGTGTATACACAGGCTCTGTTCCCTCAGGTGGGATCAACAGCGCTCATCAGCAGGTTAAGACGGTAGTAGAGTCCAGCCCAGAGCTAAAGTGCTCCCCACCTCCTCGTCCTCCTCATCCTCCTCATCCCTTATCCTCATCCCTGGCGTCCATCCTAGATGAATCAGCCGTCATCATCATCTCCAGCATCTCCCCGTCCATAGGCTAGGCAACCGGACCATCCTCCGTCTCAACCCTAAGCCCTAAACCCTAAACCCTAAACCCAAACCCCAAAACCTTAAACACTAAATGTAACACCTCCAAAAATGTGTCGCAGCGGAAATATGTTTGGGGGCGTTACTTCATAATACAACAGCACAAGATAAAAGAGAACGACCTCTAAATGTGTCGTTTGAAAAGTTATCTCGTTGATTTTCTTGAAATTGATATGACATTTGTCCTATAATTGCATCATAATGAAAAGCTTGAAAACAATACAACGAGATTTGATCATTTGAATGTAGGAGACTCCAATGCATATTTAAGTAGGCCAAGCATCTAATTCACCTGAGAAAAACATGCTTAAAAGTGTCAACATTAAAGTTGGTAAGTTCATAGAGTTTTGTTAGTATAAATATAAATGTTGAGAATCCAAAGATTTATAAAGTATGTATGACCATCTTAATCCTTATAATAATCGCCAAAAAATGTAAGAGTAAATGTAGAACCAAAAGAGTTTAGTGTTTATTGCTTTGCCGCAATATAATGAAAAGTGTTCAGAAATTAGTAATGTTTAATAAGTAGTATGGACAGTGAAATCGTTGATTTTCCAAAATGTGTGGGTCTACTATAACAAATACAGTACCACATAATTAATATCTACTGTTGCGCTAAGCTCATGACACTAAAGCTCGACATATATGTATGCAATTTAATGCACTAAATGTGCCCGTGTAGATGTTCAAACCCGTAAACATCCAAATTGTTCCGACATGTATGTGTAACACCCTCAAATATGAGTATGCTGCGGAATGTTGAATATCCGAAGGCGTTACATTATTGGGTCAATAGCACAAGATCAGAGAATGACTACTAAACGTGTCGTTTGAAAAAGATACATTGGATTAACAAAATACTTGTTTGTTACATAAGCTCATAGCTTTAAATGGTTCAACAAAATAGATAAAGATTTCGGTTTATAACAATTGTCCCCAAAGTGTAATAAGACCCCAAATCTTAAGTGTTGACTCTTCAATTATTGACTCCCAATGTATCATCGCACCTCGTGCCTTATTGACCTGAAAAACATGCTTAAAACGTCAACATAAAGTTGGTGAATTCATAGGTTTATGTAAATCAATGGTAGGACCGCAAGATTTCCAAGTGTATGATTAAGCAACAGATGCAAACATCATAAAAAGTAATTACGTTTCCTAAGCTCATGACACCGAAGCTAGACATGTATGAATGCAAATATAAATTTGCCAACAAGTGTCCGTGAATGATGTGCTAACCCTGCAACATCCCAGATTCGACATGGTATGCGTTCGTTCCCAGTGATAGCTAGTCACCCGAACGGGGATTGTCAATCCCTAATAGATCTATCCATAACATTCGCGCCCGCACAATGTAATTCCCAATCACATCTATGCAATTAACAGTTCATGATCATGGACATAAAAGGGGTTATGGTAACTTAGGCAAACACGTAATCATGGCATAAAATGTACACTTGCGTCCAGTTTGTAAAACAAAGCATGTTCTCACCCCAAGGATGTAAATCATTTAAATAATTGTAAAGCATGGGGCTATGAACTCACCTTAGCCGGTAGTTCTCTGAATGATAACAAATATCCAAGTAAGCAGTGGATCACACCGTTAAGTACCTAAGTAAGTATGGTCAAGTCTTAGTGTACGCATTTAAACTAACGACTCATTGTATAAACTAAATTCCATTTTGAGTTTATATATACCGTTATCACTTGTGCGATATGGCACAAGGTTACTGTATTTATACTTTCGATGGTTTTCGAGAAACGTGAAATCATTATTAATAAATATACATTATTTATTAATTTGTTATTAAACACGTTCGATTTAAACAACGAACATCTACATCGTGACCAAACTCGTAAAGCATAACTATCAGACAGTTCACGTGCAATGGTCAGGGAAAAAAGCGGCATAATTTATGATGAATATACAGAATACAAATTGTATTAGAACCAATGGATAGAGAATAATTGAAGATAGGTAAACATTTACCTGCACTTGTAGCTGTGGTTGCGTAATATTATTTGTGCAGTACTGTTCAATGCACTTCAGAAATGCCTGATAATCATCTAAGTTGCTCAATCTTTCCTTCATCGTCTCACGAAGACAAAGCATTTGACCATGCAAATCTTCACAACGCACAATAATTCAATAAGGACATGGAATAATTACCATAAAGTAGATTTAACATTCTTATGAACTGAAAGAAACCTTGATGAAAAAGTTCAGCTACAGAGTCCTCTAGAGTATGATCAAGTATTTGTTTGGTATGTGTCTTATCACAATCTTTATCATCTGTGTGATGTTCTCTAAGTTCTGTGTCGCTTTCTTTCTCATCATGTTTGCTATGCTTTTTATCAATCATACTTCTTTTTTTGTGATCTGGTTCACACTACTTTTGCATTCAGCATGAGAAGCAGTAGCTCTCTGGAAATGAATATGAATGAAATAAATAAATTAAAAAGCCCAATTCTCAGATAAACATGTCACTCAAATAATACTTCTAAGATACGGAAGTTCTTTATAACGAATGTATATATTAGATTGATCGTGAATGTTTTCATTTGAGTTGAGCCAATGGGTGAATACCTTTTCAGAGTTAGAATGATGAGATCCCGCTTCTGAAGAACCAGAAAAAAAAGTTTGTGAACTCCATGAGCAGGTCTTGCTAGTCATTAAGAAGAGTCGCAACCTGAAAGACAATAGCAAGTGAATTCACAAATTAAGTACAAACAAAATAAATACAGAAGCATATCGCAACAGTATTGATAACAAACCTCTTGGTGGATTCCCTTGATGGACTTATTTTCTTTAGATTAAGAAATGGTTAACTCAAACCTGCTAATTAATGCAAACTACATGCACATTCCTGAAAGTCATAAAAACATACCGCGATTAGTGTTGGCTTGTGATTCTGCTATCAGTTCTTTATACGATGTCTGAAAAAAATGTTGTCGTCTTATACATGTGGACATCCAAATTAATAAAGAGATCCAACCACATACTGATGCATAAATACTTGAAAATTACATGCATTGCATCACGAGTTTCTTTAATTTGGTCATTCATCTTCTTGAAATCCTTCTCAGCTTCATACATTGTCTATTGGCATGCTTGGTTTTAAATCTTCAGGTGCTAAAAAAGACCAAAAACCATCTTCAAAAAAGAAAGTAAAGGAGAATGCAAAGAAGCATGCTGCAGTGTTGCAGTTAACTCCGTAGGATGCAACGAATTTGCATTTAACTCCTCCTGTTCATAAGTGCAATACTCGATATAAGAATTTATATATGTGTCTCATTTATTAAAACAACGTTTTAAGAAGTTGTAGAAGTTTAAAATACAATTTGGGAACTTTTCACCCGTTTGACCTAGTTCCGTTATAATTCTGAATTGAGCCATTTGACCTGTTATGGGAAAACCATAGCCCATATAGACCCCTTAGTAAGTAACTTGGTCTCAGTTATCACCTTTAATAGATACAAACTTACCCGCTCAAATTATTTGTTCTATAATGCTGCCGGAGGGTTTCCTTTGATAAGCATTGTTCTTTTTGTATAGCCGAGTGGTCTGAACTTGAATCAACCCATGTCCAGTTATGGTTCAATTGAATACGCGCAATCGCCATTTCTGTCAAACGGGCATCTGAAAGTCCAACGACTGCAATCGTAGATATCTCAGGATGTTTTAATATGACCGATTTCAACTTAATAGGATAGGAACAAATAATTCAGTACTTACTGGTTGTAGTTATAGACAAAGATATTGGTACACTGCAATCATCAACAATTTAGAAACTCGTGAATATAGTTATTAACACATCTTGCAAAAACAAATTTAACACTACACATTAGTATAAAAAAGCATAAGCAAAGCAAGCATCAACAAACACACACAAACATCCGTAAACATACGCGAGCATCATGAAAGCATTATTTGTCAGTTACCCTTAACAATCCTATTTAAGCTCAAAAGGTTATGTATCACCATTATTCTCATCTCATAAAGATTGATTGAAAGCGTAAAGTTCCTAACATGTTAAGACCGAGAAACAGTAAAGCAAGCATCAGCAATGCAACAGCTTCTCAGCTAGTCTAAACTGGCTAAAATATTAGTGCTAATATTATCTACTATATTATGATGATATTCAAGTAAAGTGCAACATATTAACCTTTTGAAATAAGGTATGGTTTTTCAGGGTGGTTAGGGTGGTCTGCAGAGTTGAATGTTTACCTGATAGGCCAACAAAGGTAACAAAGGTAGCTCAGGTGTCGGGTTTTACCCCTTGACTTCTTCTGGCAGTGGTTCGTTAACTCTTTTTATGAGTCTAGAAACATTGTGCAAAGATGACCGAAGAAGTTTTAATTGTCAAATTACCAAAAAACTAAAACTTTAATAGGTTTACCATTGTTTAACCGCTACTGATAAATAACACTAGTTATATAAGTAAACGATAATAAGCTCACCTGCCAAAGCAGCGTCCTTCAAATCATGACCCAGTTTCGTTAAAGCCTCTGTATAAGCCCATGACAACTCTAAATTAATAATGACATATAGCAATGTGCGAGCCTACAACACCGCACCATCATCACCACTTGTAGCGATCTGTCCCAACAATAAAAACTCAGCTGCTTTTGGTTTAACACACATTTTGAATAACTCTTCTTTTTTAGTAACAACACTCAAACTTAAAAGATAATAATGATCAATATCGGATTAGGTATAAGATATTTCTTCAAGTTTGTTACCAATTCATGACCAGATGTTATGGTATAGAAAGAACATATAAAAAGGATAGAGTCGAACTAGAAGGTCGAGTTAGAGAAGAAGACCAGCAACATCCATTAATGTTATTTTACCAGCCCCACTGACTCCCATCAATGCCGTTAGGTCTCTAGGCCTGAATATAGTTGTTATATCTCGAAGTAATTCCAACCTATTTTCTGTGATCCATTGTTCTCTCATTTCCTATTTAATAAACCAATAATCATAAATTTCACGCTAAACGTTTCCTCTGAAACTCAAGTAAGTAAAAAAGAAGGGAACTTACACCAGGCATGTCAATGAAATAGTTTATGTTTCCAAAATACATGGCGAGTAGAGTAAATGGAAGAACCATTCCCTTTTTAGCAGCACCATTGACATCAGTAGTTGGTTTTATTTGTTGTATTTTGTTACTTCTGTTACCATGACCCTGAGCGGCCGCAACTTCTTCCTTAGAGATGATTGCTTGTGGTTTTCCAGGGGTTATAAGTAATTAACAAAAGAATAAGAAAAGGTTATTAGTTACTCTGACAAAAAATATCAATTTATAACTTACCATTTACCAGCTGCTATCAATACAATTCCGCGGGATGAGGTTTCTCCGTCTCTTAAAAAGTGCCCAAGCTATAAGCTTTTATACAAACTTGTAAGCAAACTCGTATGAATGAAATCTTTAGTTAAGTTGCTTGAGTACAATCACAAATAAATAAAGCACCTGATCTTTGTTCGTTCTCTTTTTCAGTTATTACAAAAATAAAGCTGTCGTATGTACTTTATGGTCCAAGAAAATGTTAGGTCTCTTTCAGTTGTGTGTTTTCATGTGCTTCACAAAACAAAGTATTACATTAGCTATGATACAAACAAAGTACTACAATAGCTATGGTTATGGTAGGAAAAAGGGGTCTAGTTATGGTTATTGCAGGCTTTAAATCGCATGGACTTTTAAACCACAAAAACTAGGAACTGGTAAACAACAGATGTTGTACTATCTCAGTTATATAACAGATGTAACTGGTAAACCACAGACCCTAAACCGCTTGAAGTTAAATTGTAAGGCAAGGTTAACACACTATATACATACCCAATACCACACCTGTGTCTAAGTTGAGACTATTGGTACAACATCAACATGCCAAAAAATAAAATGCACGGATCAAAGATGGTCTCTAGATATTAAATGAGAAACGTTAAATTATATAATAACACATCAGATTAAATGAAAAGTCAAGATCTTTTGGACCATACCTCAATGAGGCATCATAAGACCTTATATTAACTTCATGATTCTACATGTCAAGATAGAGAATGTAGTTGGGAGGCTGAATAATCGTAAGCAACTTGTATACGCTTCAGTTCATCCCAACCCAAGCTGAGCCTGCATAGTGCAGCCTTTTTGTCATCTAAAAAGTCATTAAGAATCATTAGGACTTCAACAGCCGAGGAAAGGCTACAGCTAATCCATCAAAACGTAAAAATGTAAAAATATACATTAATATTAGAATACAATAATAGGGTTGCTTAAACAATAAAAGATACCTTCTATGAAGCATGATCACAATCTTCTAGTGAATTAAACTTCCTCTCAAACTGCATACATGAGAATAAAAAAAATGAATCAATATACGTCAAAACAAACAATATAATTTACATGATTAAATGACTACGAAACATTAGAGGAATCAAAGAATACGATTTAGTTAAACATAGATATATATTGACATTCATCATTAGGGTTTGGAGAAGAAGATAGATACATACATAGTTCATTAGGATAATACCTAAATACAGGTATACGTGGTTTTTTTATCTTCTTAAAATCAATTTCTAAATTATCTACAAAATATTTACATTATATACCGAATTATAGATGATGTAGATTAGTAGTTTTTTTGTAATTATTTTTTGCATGATCTTATATATTTTAATTTGAAAGATATAATTCAAAAGAGTCACATAGTCTAGTGGTTAAGTGATATGTTAATATTACAAACAACTCAAGTTCAAACCATGTCAAAGACAATTTTTTAATTAAAACGAAATATTTATTTAAAAAACGAAATTTCCAAAAAAAAATTATATTTATCTTTAAAACGAAATTTCAAAAAAATGAAATTTAAAAAAAACATGATGATTTATTTCGAAATTTCTAAAATAATAATGCACCAAATATTAAAAAATTATACAAAAAAAATAAATTTAACTTTAAAATTATGTAAAAAAATAAATATAAAAAGTTAATGACGTGGCAACCAAGATGACATGGCAACCAAGATGACATGGCATTATGACATGGAATAAAATAGTCAAATGCCTCATGTTATATATAATGTAGAGATTTGTACACTTTTGCCCTGCCATTGCTTAAATATATAATACATCATGAGAGTTTATAGATAAACCCCAACACTTGAACTTTTACATACTCGATAATTACAATCTAACTATTTACCCGAATTAAGGTGGATCAACATAACAGGGAGCTTATTGAGCTCTATTGGGGTAATAATTTACTTCTTCCCTAATTCTTCATAAGATGAATACTACCATGAATCCCAATCGTCCTAAAATAGTATTTACAAGGATAAGGACTTAGCAACCGTGTACTCAATATTTAACTTTGGTTAAAACAATAATGTACTAAAAGCGAGTACATACAAGGTAGGCTAAGGCGATTTGGGTGTAACAATTGGTTCAAGGGTGACAATGCTCTTCATTAATTGTCTGGCTTAACCAGAAAATTACGAGAACCGTGAAAAGGATAGGCTCGGAGGGTTGTACTAGGGGAGTCTTGCACTAAAAATGAGTGCGAAGCACGGGTGTGGGATAGTTATATAGTCGATGTGACCATAATAACAATTACAGGTTTTAAACATGGGTTGATCCTAGTGCTTCTTATCTAGCAAATCCTAATATTTACTATGCGGCCTCGGGATGCATCACAAAAACAAATTCTAGAATTTAATACACTATCGGTACACTCACATAATTTAATACCGATACCAATGCTCTAGAAAAGGTGACAAAGACCATACGTACACATCCGTAACGACGGAATAGACAAATATGACTGCATTCGAACCTTAACTCGAGAAAGCCAAAGGTATAAATTATCTTGGGTATCAAAAATGGAAATCTAAATTTCTAAAGATCTAAAGGCAAACCTCACATTTTTCGGGTGGAATTCTAAGGGTTTTTGTGCTAGTCATGTAAATTCCTGTCCATGAGAAGCTATTAGTACTTGGTTTTCGTCGGTGTGTGTTATAATTTTTTTTTAAATTTGGGTCAAAATTACCTTTTACGCTACGTTTTGATATATTACCCATCATCTTAAGGAACAAGCAAATGGCAATTGAAGGAATAGTTTTTAAGGCTTATTTTCCCCCTACACTTAAGTTGAACATTGTCCCTAATGGTCTATAGAAGTACCCGTAAAAACGAATAAAAGGAAAAGAAAACAAGTAAAAGAAACTAGTACTCCTCTGGTTTGCTCAATAATGGAGAAGAAACATGCGATAACTGGTTAAATTATCCTCCAAGAATCGTCTAATGAAACTTCCTAAGAACTTCCAAGCTTCTTCTCATCAAATATAACCAAAATAGTGTATAAAATGACACCTCATCAGCAGTACTCATATCCAAACGAGTACCCAAAGCCTTCTGGAGCGACTGCTAGAAAAGTGATGTAAATATGATATCATGGTCAAAAATGATAGAGACCAGCACTCCATGCCTCGAGACCACTTCTTTCAAGTAAAGCCTCATCAATCTATCCATCATATCAGTTTCTTTCATTGGCAAAAAGTGAGCAGATTTAGTGAGATGATTAACAATCACCCAAATTATATCATAACCACTCGACATCTTGGGTAACTTCATGATAAAATTCATGGTGATCTTTTCCCACTTCCATTGGGGTATCTCTAGTTGTACCAATAAACCAGACGATTTCTAATATTTAGCTTTAACCTTTTGAACATGTTAGACACTTACTAACATAGGTGGTGATTTCTGCCTACATGTTGGGCCACCAATACAATTTCTTCAATTCATGGTACATCTTGTTAGATCCCGGATAAATAGAATACTTAGACTTATGCGACTGGTGCATAATCAGATCCCTTAATCCTCCAAGACATGGTAACTAACTTCGCGTCTCAATACAGAGAGTCCCATCGGGACGAGCTTCAAACTCCTTGTTCATGCCACGGAGATTTTCTTCCTTGACATTTTCTTCCTTCATCGCCTCGGCTTGAGCGTTCAGATTTGAACTGGAAGTTTTAGACCAATAGTCATAACTAAGAATCTAACTCGTAGTGGTTTAATTTGATCTTTTCGACTTAGAGCATCTGCCACCACGTTCGCCTTCCCTGGGTGATAACAAATTTCACAGTCGTAATCACTGAGCAACTCTAACCATCGTCATTGCCTTATGTTTAACTCCTTCTGATCAAGAATATGATGCAAACTTTTATGATCAGTGATGTAACACCCTGATTCGTCGATAACGACTAGTCGAGTAATATAATATAAGTAATCACGTCGGATAAAAATTACTTTAGGAAAAGTAATAGTTTATCTTCCGGATGTCGTGTCCCAACGAGAGATGAATTTGAAATTCACGAAAACGTTTTGTTTGATGCTTGATTGCCAAATATTTTTGCTTTTGATTTAAAACTAAATATAAAATAAAACTAAGCTAGATTATACTAAATAGCAATTAAGCAAAACAATTAGACAAAGATATATATATATATATATATATATATATATATATATATATGTATAAAGATATGCTTGCTAAGTGAAATGTTTAGATCCTTAAGTGTGATTTAATTATATAATTGAGTCCTTATTGATGAATTAATATCTTTCAAATAAATTATCTTCTCACAATGTTGGTTTTTATTGAAAACAATTTTTATCAAGATATCGATTACTAAATTAATGCCTA
>BQNB010050005.1:0-41741 GCA_026074375.1 Tanacetum coccineum | reverse complement strand
CTAAGATCATGATCGTGGTTTCAAAATGATTTAGTGAGTCATCATGACAGAAAGTATCTTAAAAGAATCATTTTTTGAAACATACACTTAGGTAAACTTATTGTTATGGTCTTATGGATACTTTTGGAAAGTCAACTTGCATATATTTGCAGGGTATTTCTATGTTTGCCCCCAAACTTTTTGGTGTATGCACCTTATGCCTCAAAAAAAATGTGTTACTCAAATGTCTCAGAGCGAACGAAGCGACCTAATTAAAAATTATTAAAAGTATAAAAAAAAATTATACTTTAAAATTGTACTTTTATGTACTTTTAATAATTTTTAATTAAGTCGCTGTAGAGCATTTGAGGAAACACTTTTTTTTTTGGGACATAAGGTGCTGTGCATACACCAAAAAGTTTGGGGGCAAACATAGAAATACCCCTATATTTGTGTAACCAGAAGCTGGTTTTCAGGTCAAAAAACTGCAATCTTGGCTGGGGATTAAAAATATCAATAAAAGCTTAGGCAATCATCCATTTAAGGATTTAAACAACAATTGTCCATCTTTATTACTTGATTTATGTATGTACTATATGACATATTTTAAGTCTATTCTAATTGAGCTAGTAACCAAGTAAATCATTATTTTTGTTAATTTATTTAGTTTTCATTCTACATACTTTTACTCTTTATAAAAAGTACTCTGTAAATGAAGTTATCAGCAAGTGTACGTCTCTGTGTCAACATATGCTCAATTCGTTTTACGTCTACATGCTACATTACGTTTTAGTAAAATATTACGTTGGGCTAATCTTTCACACGGAAATCCAGCTGCTTACATATCATTGATCATGGCTGCTTCTTCCATTGTCCATCGATGGAAATATGATGTCTTTGTGAGTTTTAGAGGTGAAGATATCCGCAGAAAATTCATGGATCATCTATTTGATGATTTCAAGCAAAAAGGAATTTTTGCTTTTAGAGATGATAACGAATTGCCTAAAGGAGAAGAGATATCTCCTCATCTTTACAAAGCCATTGAAGAATCGAGGTTTCTCATAGTTATCTTCTCCAAAGATTATGCTTCTTCATCATGGTGTCTTAGGGAACTTGTCAAAATACTCGAGTGCAAGCAAATGGGAAAGCCTAAACACGAGGTTCAAATAATCTTTTATGATGTTAAACCTGATGTGGTGAGGAAACAAACTGAGAGCTATGCTGAAGCGTTTGCCAAACATCAAGTTTCAAATAGACCAGAGGTCGACAACTGGAAGGAAGCATTATCCATGGCGGCTAGCTTATCTGGATGGGATCTCCAGGACATGACAAATGGGTAAATTTCTTTTTGACTGCAATTATCTCTATGTTTGTTATTTTCTCACAAACCGATTAGTCTCAGCTCGTAGCTCAACTAATTTAACTCTTGGTATTTTCATTTTCTTTTTGGGTCTTAATGGTTAAACAGGTATGAGTCCAAGTTCATTGATTGCATCTCCAAAGACATCCTAATAAAGTTATGTGACAGACCGTTGCATGTTGGTGAAAACCTTGTCGGCATAGATTTCCATTTCGACAAATTAAACTTGTCTCGCTTCGTTGGGTCAGATAAGGTTAACATGATTGGAATATGCGGTATAAGCGGGATAGGAAAGACGACCCTTGCCAAAGCTATTTATAACTTAATGTATATCCACTTTGAGAGAGGTTGCTTTTGTGAAGATGTCAGAAAACAAGACCTAACTCAAGTCCAAATGCAGCTTATTGATGACATCATGAAAACAAGAGAGCTGAAGATATCGAATGTCGGTCGAGCGATTACGGTGATAAAGAAGATGATGTCATCGAAGCCGATCCTGCTTGTTTTGGATGACGTGGATCATCGTGATCAGTTAAAGGCGCTAGCAGGTTCAGCTAGTTGGTTTTTCCCCGGAAGTTTGATTATATTCACAGGTAAAGACAAACAGTTGCTAAGATCACATAGAATGGATGAAATCCATGACATGGACTTTCTAGAAGAGGATGAATCTTTAGAGCTCTTCAGTTCCTATGCCTTTGAGGATAAATGTCCTTCTACAGGCTTCCAAGAACTTGCTGAAAAAGCTGTGAAGTATGTACCGGGTCACCCTCTGGCTCTCATAGTTTTGGGTTGTTTTTTGTACAGTAAAACTATGAGTCAGTGGGTTAGTGAACTGGAAAGGCTTAGAGAACATCCTAATGAAGAAATACAACAAGTTCTCCGTTTAAGTTATGATGGGCTAAACCTCCAGCAACAAAATATCTTACTTGATATCGCATGTTTATTCATTGGAGCAAACAGTGATTTTGTAGCAAGTATACTAGATGGCTGTAACTTCTTTGCAGATACAAATATGAGAGTTCTAGTTGATAAGTCATTAATCAGGATCTCTACCTATATGTCAATTGACTCGATTCAAATGCATGACTTGATTCAAGCAATGGCAAGGGAAATCATTCATGAAGAATCTATCATGACTGGGAAACAGAGGAGACTGTGGGATTCATCTTTAGTTTACAATGTATTGAGTGAAAAGAAGGTAAGTAGTAACATAAGATTCGTTTCCTTTATATTAATATAAAAGTATAAGCAATTGACTATGTTACTGTTTCTAATCTAAGTTACATATTTTTGTTTTTCGAGGTGGCAATAACTGAAGCAGTTGAAGTTCTAGTCCTTTCGTTAGAGAAATTTAGTCAAAAGGTTCACATAGATGCCAATGATTTTGCACACATGAAAAAGTTGCGGATCCTGAAAATCTATCAAAAGGAAGAACTATCTGAGCAGAAACATGAATTGAAGGGCCACAATGTAATCTTCTCAGGAAATTTGTATTATTTGTCCGATGAGCTAAGCTTGTTTTATTGGCATGGATTCCCTTTCAAATACTTACCTTCAGATTTCTATCCAGAAAACATTGTGGCCATTGACCTGTCTTACAGCAACATAAAACAACTTTGGACAACACCTAAGGTATTTACTTGTTCATACATGTGTTCGTGTTTAACACCTTATGATATACGAACTTATCTTTTTTTCTTTTGATGTCAGAGTTTTAGAAGGTTAAAAGTAATGAAGTTAAGGTACTGTCGTAACCTAACAACCACCCCTGACTTCTCAGAGATTACAAATCTCGAAGAGCTAAGACTTGAAGGTTGTGTGAATTTGGTTAGCGTTCATCCCTCAATTGGAATGCTCAAGAGGCTTGTTGTCTTAAATCTGAGTAACTGCAAACGGCTTCTGAATTTTCCAAGTAGATTGGAAACGAGGTGTCAAAAAGTCGACCAACTCCTTGAAGCATTGGCTCGGATAAAAAGCTTAACGGAGCTTCATGTTGACAGAACTGCCATTACAGAACTTCCTTCATTTGTATCCTCTCTAATAAACCTTGAATCATTGTCATGGTGGACTGTGATCACTGCTCCTTTTGGTTTACTAAGTAAACAACAACATCCCCAAAGACCAGTTTCATTGACAGGTTTACATATGCTAAAGTCTCTGAATTAAAGCTACTGCAATTTAGTACAAGTGCCTGATGGCATTGGAGGCTTATCATGTCTAAAGGAACTAAACTTAGTAGGGAACAATTTTACTATCTTGCCTGGAAGTTTGAGTCAACTTTCTCATCTTGGGGAGCTTTGGGTTGATGGTTGCAAGAAGCTGGAAGTGTTGCCCGAACTTCCACCTGTATGGCTTATTAATGCAGCTGATTGCACCTCCTTAAGAGAAGTGTCGGGATCATGTAAAGAACAATTCATATCTAGGATAAATGATTTCAGAAATTGTCCAAATTTGTTTAAGACTGTTACCATTGATAGTGAGGGCTCTATATCGAAGACACTTTCTGCTTTCCTTGGGTATGTGGGTTTGCAGACTAACGGATGTGAATTCTTCTTGCAAGACACTTTCTGGGAGTTAAATATATTATATCATGGAGATAGCATGCCAGAGTGGTTTACAAATAGAAGTACGGAAAAACATGTAAAGGTTGAATTACCGTCTGATTGGTGTGATGATAAGTTTAGGGGAGTTGGAATTTGTGTTGTTTTCAAGTGCAAAAAGCCTCACAACTTTTTTGGATTCTCTGTAAAGAACTTTGATGGAGCTTCTATGAGTTCAACTATTAGGAGTTATTACTTTCCAAGTGTCTTTGCGGAATTTGTGAAGAAAGAGCTGATAGGAATCCACGAGTCATATATGATATGGTTCCATTATACGAAGATTACACGGGGATGGAAGGAAGCAAAGAATTTTGTTACAATTTGTTTGGAAGAGACAAATGAAGATGTTGAGGTAAAGGAGTGTGGAGTAAGACTAATTTGTGATGAAGATATACAACAAGGAACACATTTAAGTATGCTCCAAGGCTTCCCAACTCCAAAACAACTTGGTGGGATGTTACGCCTATATGGTGCGGATAATTATGTAGACTGGTCGTGGTAGTCCAATTGAAAACCTTTCTTTAATTTATCCATAAATATTGTTGGCTTGATTGTTTATAATGAGCTTTTTTTGTCGCACAAACCAAATTTTGTTGAAATAGTGAAATGTGTATGAGAAGAAATCAATGAAACGCTAATATATTGTTGGCTTGATTGTTTCGTTTACTTGTATCTTCAGTCTCCTCATTGTGCTTTGGAAGTAACATCTTTTAAGAAATGAGAAGTGTTTTTTTTTTTTTTTGGTATCTTCAATCTCATTGCTTTGGGAATAACATCTACCTTAGGAATCTTTGTTAGGCCGGTCCTCAAGAGTTACCACTTAACAAGTTCCACGATTCTACGAGTAAGAGACCGGTCCTTAAGGTTTACTGGTTAACTACTTGTACAAGAAGCTCTCGACCTGTTCGAATCCCGAACTAAGCTTGGCCTAACAAATCAAGAATGCTGATATATTCTAACAATAAAATAAAGCAATCAGCAGTATTTACAGTTTCTAAACATTGCTTACTTACCACAAAATTATACCAACGCTAAAACGACAAAATTGTCTAACACAATGTCACTTTTTGTTTACCTAGATATACCAAGTGTGAACTTTACTATGTTCATAACAAAATGAAAAACAAAAAAACCAAATTAGGAAACTTCGAACACTTCAAAACTGTTGGGGGGGCGGGACCGTATGACACCTATCGTTCTGGAATTTTCGATATGTATTCGCTTGTTTTCATGGTCAAGGTATATTTACCATTATCCCTTGTGAGCATAATATGTACAGTATCGAAAACTAATCTTAGTATGGTGATTTGAGTCTTGGTGCGTGCTTCTTGACTTGTAACTTTCAGCTTCAATTATCATTTCTGCTGATGTTCCATAATGGGTATACGATATGATATACAAGATCAGCCAAAGGGAAACCAGGATTAATCCTAATCCGAACTGAGGAGTAAACTCTTCAAGTTCAGGTGATTCAGATACTGAAGGATCATCATCCACATTTGTCTCATTGACTGATTGTAGAAATTGTTGTCCCATAAGATCGTCATCTTCATCCTGGTCAGATACTTCTGGTTCGTTTTCAATGTCCTCATCAGCAACCACTTCATCCGAGTCGATATTAGCCTTCCCAAATTTTCGAGGGAGAGTTTCAGATCTTGATTTGGCTTCTGTGTCTTCACATATACAAGTAGCAGGATTTTCATGATTCGGCATCTACCCGGCATCTACCTCTTTTGGTTCCCCCATGAATACCTTTGATGAAGTTTAAATCTTGAAGAAAATTCTTCCCATGTGGTGTTTTCTCGGTTTAGGAACATACGATATAGCTTTTTAGCATTTGGTCGTATTGTTGGTTTGTGTCCAAAGTATCTCCTGCAATAGACCAATCAAACAAAAGGAGCGCTTTATAACATAAACACAGACAGAAAACACATGTGAACTGTACAGATAAATGTTTTACAAGGGCTATGATCTCAAGTAGGATAATTAACCTTTACAAATGGTAGCTAGACCAGGCAATACGTTATAACGGTAATCAGTATAAATCTAGCAAATTTGTACATTTAAGATAGCAAAAATGGATGGGTCATGCAGGTTGGACGACTGGTTAAGATGGGTCATTTGACCTGTTAGGGATCAAACATCGAAACGACCCAATTGTAAAGTGGGCCAAATTTTCCACATCAAACTGTCTTTTGTTCCATTGTTTAGCGTAGGCAAAATTAGAGGGTCGTGCAGGGTTGGGTCTAAACCAAAAAGTCAACTTTGCTTTTGAAAAATACCCTCCGACACTGCCAAATTTTTTGCATATTGCCCGTTTTATTCGTAACAATACACGCGTTTCAATCCACACAATGAAATCTAGTGCGCATACGAGATGGAAATTTAGAAGGAAATAATGGTCAAGCTGGTCTTTGGTGGCTACTGTGTCATATTAGAATGAATGGTTGGGTAAGTGTCTTAAGTAGTGCTATCAAGGGTGCTAATGTTCATCCCCCTTTTACTCATCAGAAGGCCACATAAAGATGAACATCTTTGCTATATCCAAGTGCTCTCAGCACCAGACCGACTTCTTATGGTGTAAGAGGGAATCTCCCTTGTCTCCTTTCTTTGTCAGGATTGTTGCTCTGCAGTTGGTATAAAAAATTATTTGGCCTTGCTTAGAGTAAAGGATATACCTATGCTTTTTGATTGAGTTATTACGGAGTATTAGTTTTGTCAGAGACCCGTTTACTTATAAACAGGGTAATTTGGGTCAAAAGGGTAGGATTGAGAGCTTACATGTAAGGTTTTCCACCTCTTCCGAATTTTACCTAGTTCTTTTCTTTCCTTCTCACCACCACCATAATAGCATCCTGAAAATGCAAGCATATCAGGTTCAAACCTGTATCGTAAATGGTAAAAGCTGTAGTTAGTACAAGGAATACAATTTTTCGAACTGGCCAGAGTAAATATGGAAGAACCTAAATGCACAAAGGAGGTTAGGATGGTTATCTCACAGTTGTGATCTATCTACAGGGTGAGGCCTGATTTCTTCATAGTCTGTATTGTTCTAGTGAAGTAATACTAGAAGATATGGGATATGGAGCTGTATCAGGAAATGTAGCCTTGTAGCAGTGTCTATACTGTGATGATGTCAGGGAGCTATAGTTAAATGATGATGCCTGCTCTTTCTTAGCTTGTGAGATCATGGAGAGATCTGCTATGCTTTGAGGAGTGGGAAATGTAGTCATGAAACTATGGTATGGTGAATTTGTGGTGAATATAGTCTGTTTGGGTATGATCCGACTGGTTTGATACAATAGTGTTACTATCTTTTGCTTATTCCATGTATTTCAGTTGTATAAGTGTTGCTAAATCCTTCCTGTTATTTTTTGTAAGTTGTTATTAATATAATTCACCACTTTTCACCCAAAAAAAAAAAAAATTTGCACAAAGGCGACAGCAGTAATAGAGAACAGGGTACCTATTAGCTGTATAGGTTTAGTATTTTAAGCACCATAAGATATCAATGACTTTGAAGTAGGAAAGGTATGCTAATACTTATCTAACCAACCTAAAAACTATAAAAAGAATATGCCATAAAAACAGACAAGATAAAAAGGCTTATGGTTACTCTTGCGTCAAGCAGCTTGGGTCTGATTAGCAAACAAGTTTTTAATGCAATAAATAACAAACGTGCTAAATATAAGCACATAAACTATATTATGCAAATATAATCAAAAGGTATTATGAGATTTATTCATTTTAATGGCCTTTGAATTACTTTTAACCCATAAAAAACATATGGTCCCAGTTATCTCTACTCATAATGAGATCAGCTAGACAAGGGATGGAATCGAAGACGAATATGACACCACAGTTATAGCTAAAGTGAAGAGTTATATAAGAAGCCACAAGAGCATACCTCAGGTGTAGAGCAACATAGTGCTTTCCCATCTTCCTCATTCGGTTGACCAACTTTTGACCCATTTTGTTTATTGGATCAGTGAATTTCAAAGCATGGTAGTTTACCCTACATCTAAGCTTTTGCAAATCAGTCTCTAACTTGTTAGAAAGTCTATAGTCAAACTTGCTCAGCTGAACAGCCTGTCCAAAAAAACAAAATCATGAACTAATTACACTTACATACAACGCTATAGAAACCTTGTTGACAATAATGCCAAAAAACAAAAATTGCCTTAATAAGCTAGACAAACCAGAATACCAGATATAGTCCACCTATGCAAAAAAAACAGAACTGAAATGTATAGTCTCTCACTCAATACTAGAAAAAGAACTACATCTGCCCTATGTTAAAAGGTCAGATTTGTGTCAGCAGAATCGTAAATATTAATCTTCTGAAATTTACATCAACTCAAATTACAAACGAGTAAAAAATGCATCTCCTACGAATTTTGAGTGATTTCTCCCTACTTTAGAAATCACTGGTTTCAGCTAATAAAGTTTTTGGCCCGGTAATGATCATTTTCAAGCACGTTATTGTCACTTTCTACTGTGTCTGTCACCCCCCCCCACCCCCCCCCCCCCCTCCAA
The DNA here is from genome assembly GCA_026074375.1 of Tanacetum coccineum. Taxonomy (NCBI): domain Eukaryota; kingdom Viridiplantae; phylum Streptophyta; class Magnoliopsida; order Asterales; family Asteraceae; genus Tanacetum; species Tanacetum coccineum. Next base: position 33,266 of record BQNB010050005.1, on the reverse strand, counting down.
CCCCCCACCACCCACTTTTTTTTTTTCTTTTCACACTCGCATTTTGAAACTAAAGAGTGATTTCGGCAGAGTTTATCAAAAACAATGTCCCAGTACTTGCATATCTCATAAAAGTTAAGTAAGTTGAGGTATGAGAGGTCAGTTAAGTAGTCTGTTCAAGTATTCATTTTTTTTAAATCAACGTTAGGTTAATTGCACTATGCAGTCATGTGGAGGAAACAGGTTCTATGTCACATATGCTTATAAAATCGAATAGGGTTGAGGTGTATTTATTTGGAAATATACTGTTTGAAGCATCAGTGACGGATTATTACGAAAGTTGTTGTGAGAAAGGGGTGGGGTGGTGTTTGTGTGCTATGGGGTTGTTCGGTGTGAGGTAGGTTGTGTTCGGCGTTGGTGAGTTTGTGGGGGCTGTGAGTTTTGTTTGGGGGGTGTGGGGTGGGGTTGGTGTTGTAAGTTTATTTATGTGTGCTAGTTGTGTATGGTGGGGTGTTTGGTGTGTTGTGGTGTTTGTGTTTTGGGGTTTGGGTGGTAGGCTGGTGTTATGTGTGTTGTGGTGTGGTGTGTTTTTGGGGGGTTGGTTGGGGCAGTGAGTTGTGGTTTGAGGTGGGGTGGAGTCGAGTGGAACGCAGTTGGTGTGTTGTTTGTGTGGGGGTTTGTGTGAGGTTCGTGTGTGTGTTGGTGTTGGTGTGTGTAGTGGTGGGTTGTGGGGTGTGGTGTGTGTCGAGGGGTTTGAGTGTAGTTTGTGGTGGGTTGGTTGGAGGGGGGTGGTTGGTTGGCGTTTGTTGGTTGGTAGTGGGTGGGGATGTGGTGAGGTTTGGTGGTGGGGAGAAGTTGAGTGGTGATGGTGGGTCGTTTTTGTTGGGGTGGATGGGTGGTGTGGTGTAGTGGGTGGGTGGTGTGTGGTTGGGTTAAGTGTGTCCGGTTAGTGGGGTGTAGTGGGTGAGTGGAAGTGTGGTGTGTGTGTGGTGTTGTTTGTGTGGTTGGAGGTTGTGTCTGTGTTAGGATTGGGGGGTTGTTGTGGGGGTGGGTTGTTGTTGTGTTTAGTTATGTTGTCGAGTGTGGGTTGGTTGGATTTGTTGTTGTGTTGTGGAGGGGGTGGTTTGGTTGGTTTGTGGTTTGTCTCGGGTTGGGGTATGAGTGTGAAGGTGGTAGGGGGGGGGGTGTGGGTGGTGGCTTTGGGTAGGGGTGGTTGGGGGTGGTGAGTTGGTGTGTTCGGGGTTTGCGGGGTGGTGTGTGGTTGGGGTGGGTGTTGTGTTGGTGGTTGGGGGTGTGGGGTGGGTTGGGTGTGTTGTGTGTGTTTGAGGTGTTTGAGTGGGTGGTGTAGTGGGTGTCTGTTGGCGGTGTTTTGGGGGTGTGGGTGGGTGAAGGTGTTGGTTGTCCGGGGTCGTGGTTAGAGGGGTGGGGGGGTGTCGTGTATGGGTTCGTAGTATGTATGGTGTGGGTGAGGTGTGGTGTTGGGGGGTGATCGTGGTTGTGTTAAGTGGGTGGGGGGTGGTTTCGGGTTGTTGTGGTGTGTGGTGGTGGTGTGGGAGGGTGTTTGGTTAAGTGTGGTGTGGGTGGGTTGGTTTATGTGCGGTTGTGTGGGGGTTGTGTGTTTGGGTGGTTGTGGGTTTGTGGTGTGTGGGTTTGGGTTGTTGGTGGTCCGTGTGTTGGAGAGGTATTTGGTGTTGGTGGTTAGCTTTGTTGGTTTGTTTGGTGTGGGTGGTGTTGGTGTGTGCTTTGGTAGTGGCTTGTTTGTGGGGTTAGTGTTAAGAGCGTGCGTGGGCCGTGGGTGCGGGTTTAGGTGGTGGGGCAGGGATGTGTGTTGTGTGGGTGGTGGGCGCTGGGTGTGAAGGAGCTGGTCTGTGGGTTGGGTTGGGGTGGTGTGTTGGGGGTTAGGTGGGCGGGTGGGTGGTTGTCGGGGGTGTCGTGGGGAGTGGGTGTTGGGGGTGGAGTATGTGGTTGTTGTGGGTGTTGGTCGGGTTAGGTTGTGGGTGTGGTGTGTTGTGGGGTGTGTTGTGTGTAATATGGGGGTATGGTTATGCCTGTGGGTGGTGGGTTGGTGGGTGAGCGGGGTGGGGGGGTGGTGTGGAGTGTGTTGTGTGTGTTTGGTGTGGGTTTGTTGTGGTGTGGGTGTGTGGGTAGGTTTGAGGGGGGGATGTGGTAGTAGTGCTGGGGTGGTCGGTGTGGGGTGTTGGGGGTCTCAACTTGGTGGTCGTCTGGGTGTTGTTAATGGTGTGGGTCGTGTGTTGTGTGTGGGTTGTTGCTTTGGGGGGGTCGCTGTGTTGTTGTGGTGTGGGTGGGTTTGGGTTAAGCGTTGTGTGTTTGGTGTGATGTTGTTGTGGTGTTGTGTGTGGTTTGTGGTGTGGGTGGGGTGTGGTGTGTGTGTGGTGGTGTGGTCGTGCGGGGTGTGGTTGTGGGTGCGTAGTTGTTAGTATTAGTGTGGTGTGGTGTGTTAGGGTAGTGGGGTGGGGGTTGTGGGTGGCTTCTGTGGTTGTAGTGTTGGTGTGGGTTGTTCGTTGGTTGTTCGTGGGGTGTGGTTCGGTTGATCGGTGGGTGGAGGTTGGTGTGCGTGGTGTTGTGTTGGGTGTTGTGGTAGGTGGGGGTGAGTTGAGTTTTGGGGGGGTTTGGTGGTGGTTATGGTTAAGGTGGTGGGTGTTGGTTGTGGGGGTTGGCGTGTAGGGGTGTTGCGTTGCGGTTTTGGGGTGTTGTGGTGTGATTGAGGGTTCAGCGGGGTGGGTAGAGGGTGTGGTTTTGGGGGTGGAGGGGTGTTGTGTGTGGGGGGGTATGAGTGGTGGGGCGTGTGTGAGGGTTGGAGAAGTGAGTGTGGTTTGTGTTGGTGTGTGAGCCGCCGGTGGGGGGTGTTTGTGGCTGTTGGTTGGTGTGTGGGGTGGAGTGGTGATTGGTGGTGGGGTGGTTGGTGGGTGTTTGGGTGGGTTGGGAGTGGGGTAGGGAGGGTGGTGTAGGGGTGGGTTTGGCGTGGGGGGAAGGTCTGCGGTTTTGTTTGGGGGTGGTGTCGGTTGGGTAGTGACAGTTGTTCGTTAGTTCGTGTTAGTCGGCGTTGGGTTGGTGACGTGTAGTTGGGGGGTTGTGGTAGTGTGTGTTATTGTGTAGGGGTGCTGTAAGGGGTTAGGGGTGTTGTTGTGTGTGGTGTGTGAGGATGTGAGTGGTTTTTGGTCAGGGGGTACGGATGGTGGTTTTGTGTGGTTTGTGTGTGTGGTCGTTTTGTAGCGGTTATGGAGGTTGTGTGTGCGTTTGTGGTCGTGTGTGGTCGGTGTGTGTGTTGTGTGGGTGTGAGTGGGGGGGTTGGGTGGTGTGTGGGTGTGTGGTGTTGCGTGTTGGTGTGGAGTTGGTGGGGGGGGGGTTGTGGTTGGTGGGGTGTTGTGGTTGGTGTGGGGTTAGTTGGTTTTTAAGTTTGGTTATGCAGTTGGGTTGTGTAGTGGGTTGGTGGGGGGGTGGGTGTGTGCTGGGATGTGATGAGTGTGGTTGGTTTGAGTGGGTGTGTGTGGGTGTAGGGGGGAGTGTGGGTGTTGGGGGTGTGGGTGTGTTGGGTGTGATCTGCAGTTGGTTTGGTGGTTGTGTGTTGTGAGTGCTGTTTGTGGTGTGGGTGTTCGGTTGGGGTGTGGTGTGGCGTTATGTGGTGCGGGGGGATGTTGGTTAGGGGGGTTGTGGTTGGGGTGGTTTGTCGGGTTGGGTGGGCGTGTTACGGTTGGGGGTGGGGTGTGTGGGGGTGTTGGGTGGGTTGAAACTAAGGAGTGATTTCGGCAAAGAATTTATTAAAAACAATGTCCCAGTACTTGCATATCTCATAAAAGTTAAGTAAGTTGAGGTATGAGGTCAGTTAAGTAGTCTGTTCAAGTATTCATTTTTTTTAAATCAAGTGGTCTATGCAGTCATGTGGAAACAGGTTCTATGTCACATAATGCTTATAACTAAAAGGGTTGATGTTTATTATTCTGGAAATATACAGTTATTAAGCATCAGAGACGGATTATTGCAGTTAAGATACATAACCGGTCAAGTGACTATGGAGTAGCAAGGTATCAAACAACCTCAAGAGTCGGTGTTTCATGGTCAGTAGAAATAATACAAAACAATGTACGCTAATAAAATACAATGCAGAACAGTAAATAATATGACTTACATGCTTCTTCAAAAGCACGGGCAATACACGAATCTGATAACATCTCTCGTTACACTTTCTAGGCACACGCATATTATACGGAACCCAAACCTTCCCTCCCTTGCGTGGAAGCTCTTTAATAACTTTTACATCTTTTGATAGACGTGAAATAAACCATTCAACATCAAATATCTCTGAAAAGGTACTGTACAAAAAAAGGTACTATCATTTATATCAAACTTAACCAAAAACACAGTCATGTAAATTGCATGTGCAACCATTTGTACATGACTAACCTAGAATCCTTCCAAAAAGACTTCTGATCCAGCTTTGGAACGACTAGTGTAGCATTCAAAATCCGTGCAGCAACAACAGCATCTGTAATCTGTGAAATATACACTCTAAATTATAACTAAAAAAACATAAACTTGAATATCAGTAACAATTGAGTAATCAGAACTTACACCAGTTCGTTGCTGGTTTAGACCGCCACTTGTAGCTATCATCAAGTACCGATTCGGATACGTCACTGTTTCTACTTCTGCAATTCAACAAAACATCCAAATTAAACCCCGCAAACATGTGCAAAATCACAAAAACAACAACCCATTTTACTCGAATTAAACCATTTATCACTTACTTGGAAACTTAAGGCTCGCATTACTACATCCATAATAAAACTTGGACATCCTCGTACTCCATAGATTCCGTTCACTCATCATCCCACCACTAATCTACATCACAAACAACACCCGAATCAAATTAATCACTAACTCAACCAACAATTAGTTGAAAAAGTATCTAACTTGTCACAAAATTCTTCAGCATGTACCAATATCTTCTTTTTTCTGTCAAATACACCAACTGTCTAACATTTACCTTACGTGTACTATCAATGACGGGGCACCCGTTATCTAGTACGCACAATAGGACAACAGTTGCAGTGGTGTATTTGATAGGAAAAGGAATATATTGATACATGCAAAAGAACTTTACGACAAGTGAGATGCATTTTGAACTAATTAATCCTATAATACAACATACTCAGATCCAATCACTCTTCAATATTTTTTAAAGAAAAATCACATTTTTTATTTATAACCGGAACAAGTAGTTGAAAATGTATCTGACTTATCACAAAATTCTTTAGCGTGTACCAATATATTCCTTTTCATATCAAATACACCAACTGTCTAACACTCCCACTCTGTGTACTATCGATGATGGGGCACCCGTCATCTAGTACACACAATAGGTCAACACTCACAGTCGGTGTATTTGATAGGAAAAATAATATATTGATACACGCTAAAGAATTTTACTACAAGTCAGATACATTTCGAACTAATTAACCCTATAATACAACATACTCAGGAGGTGTTGTTTCGGCTTATATAGCAGGCTTTCGGCTTATGTTTTGTAATCTCACTTTTTGTGGTTTATTTTGAAACTTTTGGGCTTATATAAGCTTATTATGACTTGATAAGCTTATATAAGCCGAAGAATTTCAAAATAGCCACAAAAAAGTGAGTTTATAAAACATAAGCCGAAAACTAAATATGCAATAATCCCGTTATATAATCCGAAACAAACACCCCTTTAAGCTTAAATGTGGGCTTATATCGTAATAAGCTTAAACAAACACCCCCTCAGATCCAATCACTATAAAAAAAATCACTCACAACATTTTATAAATAAATAAAAACTAACCGGAACTTTAAATATAGACGAAACTCGATTCGATTCGATAACTTCACCTTCATCATCAGTCAACTAAAACACACCATTAACATTAACATAAACTTAAACCCATCAATAAAAACTTAATAACAAATGTTAAGAATTTAAACCAAAAAACTAGTTAAGAGTTACCTTGGCGTGACGTAAGCGGTGATGCAAATGATCAGGCGACGGAGCAAGTAAAGATATAAAAACATAAATGAATAAAATAGTGACCGAGATTAACGGAATAATGTAACGGAACCGTTTACTGTAATGATGGTTGTTGTAACGGCGTCGATGTATCGCCATTGGTTTGTTTGTTTCTCTCTCTAGGTTTGGGTTTTTAGAGAGAGAAATGAAAATGAAGAAGAAGGAAAAGGGAGGGAACACGATCTATCTACTACTGTCAGACTTTATATATTTTTATTTTTTAAGTTTGTGGTTTTGGTTTGAGACGATGACAAGACGCCATTTTTGGTTTATATATTTTTGTGTTTTGTGGGACTTATGGTGGACCTTTTTTATTTTTTTGCATGTGTGTTTTTGGAAATGGTGTGTTTTTTTTAATGTCTATAGTTAACAATGGAATATTGTTTACTTTTTGTAATGATTGTACATAGCCGACGGAGTTGTAATAGGCGCGTCATGGCGGCGTTAAGGCGCCGTTAAAGCGTGAGCCGTAACTTTCACGTTATGAAAAATGTTAAGCCGTCGACTTTAGTTGTGGCGTGAGATGAGGCGTGAAAATGCGCGATAAGACGCGTTAAGGCGGGAGGCGTGCGGGTTTTTTTGAATTCAACTCAGATAAAAAAATTGAAAAAAATTAAAGAAGATTACATGTAAGGATAGTTTCTTAACTTTATCCATTATGTACAACGCTTTTTGTAAACTCGATATATATGAAATATGATATAAATATATAAATATTTTCATATTTTGTGTCGTCTTAAGTCACGTCTTAAAAACGCAAAGGCTTCACCATAGCCGTTGAGGCGTGAGGCTTGGTCATGCCGTCAAGCCACGCCTCACGCTATTTATAACATTGATCGCGGATCGGACTGAATCAACCGGTTTCGGTCCGGTCTTATGCACAACCGGCTATTATGCTTTGTTCGACCGGATTGGACAGACAAATCGAATCGTATTGCACTGACTCAAGACCAAACATTTTGATATGGTCCTCAATGCGAAGTTTGGACCAAATCAGTTTTAGTCCAATCCTGTATTGATCAATCCGGTCCAGTTTTTAGACCATGATCAGCCATATATCCATGTTGTTTGTTTTGTTTTTCTCTTTTTTACTATAAACACATGCATTAAGCATAACAATGTGTTTAAAGTTTTAGCTTGATGATTACTAAAAGAATACATCTTTGAAGATGAACATTATGTTGTGTTTGATTGAATGAATATAGCTTAGTTGGTTTCGTTTTTTTCTTTTTTTCAAAGAGGATACTAATCCGTGCCAAACTTTTAGAACCATTAACGCGCACATGATCTAATGTCGTCACAGTGTAGTATGTGGTATTATGTATCACGAAGATCACAACGGCCTTCACTAGATTGAACCATCTTCGGCAGTGGCGAAGCCAGCACGAAAACTAAGACGGTTCCTTACTTAGTCGGGCGTCAAACTAAATGGGTCAAAAAGTCAACTAGTCAACGGGTCGAGTTATATTATGTCTTGTCAGGTAAAATATAACATAAATAATTAAAGAAAAAAAATATCTCAACGTCGTCTACTATATAACTCACAAATATAAATCAAAGCTTCAACATTCTATTAAAATTATTGACATCGTATTTGTGATTATCAAACTTATAAAAACTCAATAATGTCTTTAAATATTTATATACAACATATTATTACTATTACTATACTACAATATACTAAAGAATATAAAACAAAGTTCAAAAAACTGAGAATGGTGAATAAAAACTTAATTGCTAAAAATAAATTTGATACTATGAAGGTGCAACACATATTTGTTGTATTTTGTATTCACATGTGTGAGTGACAAAAGGATAAAAAACAAGATTATGCCTAGAGCTGTAAACGAACTGAACGTTCAGTTAACAGTTCATGAACCATTCGGTAAAAATTTCGTTTATATATGTTTGTTTATTTATTAAATAAATGAACATGAACATTATTTTACGTTCGTTTAGTTATATGAACGAACATGAACAAAAGTCACGTCCGTTCGTATATGTTCGTGAACGTTCGATTGTTCATTAACGTTCGTTTATGTTCATTTATTTATTTATGTTCTTATCATATCTTTTAATTGTATGCTTTTAAAACTAGTATGTTTTAAAAAAAACAACACTTGTTAAACAAAATATTATGCATAATTTGATAAAAAAAATTACGTTCATTTATGTTTGATCGTTTATGTTCGTTTAGTTTTTTAATGAACGAACATAAGTGAACATGAAGAACTCATTTTCTTAATAAACGAACATGAACAAGAAAATTCGCCTGTTTAAGCGTTTGTGTCCGTTTATTTGTCCGGTTAAAATTAAATGAACAAACATAAACAAGACTTCGTTCGTGTTCGTCCGGTTCGCTTACAGCCCTAATTATGCCCCAACCCAAAGTTGCTATTTTCAGAAAAAAGTAACTTAAAGTTTAAATGCTATTTCCAGAATAAAACTAATTGCTATATACAAAAAAACATCAACTCCTGTTACTTCGTCCCCCTGTAGTTCCGACGTATAGTTCGATCTCCGACCAAACTTCTCTTTTTAATTGGTTTTCATTCTTTAGACTTTGAAATTTTCAATTTAAGGTGGTTCCCGAGTAATTTCTAAAGTACGTCCCCAAAAATATTCTATATTACTTCTAAAGAAAATTTTCGGCCAAAGTGGTTCCCAGATACCGCCTACGCAAGACGTTGATCCGCCTTTGATCTTCGGACGGTCAAGCATCCTCGCCATCCCAACATTGTAGGTAAGGAAAATGAGAAAACTTTTAAGTATGCATAGTTCCTTCATTTTTACTTGCATTACTAACACATCGGTAGAAACGTGAAAACACCTTAATATTCGAGAGTAAATTATGTCATGTTACACAACTTGACTGGTTATACGATCAAAAATAATAACTAACATGTGAAAATAATAACCATGTGAGTCCACCAAAAGTACATATGATAACTAACATGGATAATAATGTTACTAAAAGGGTGTATATGCAAAATATGTGTTTATACGATAAAAAAAAAGTGTGAATTGGTGGGGGTATATAGACTCTTGGTGCTTTTTGACACCAGCCAGCCATTGTTAATCATAAAAGGAATAGCTTCGGCAAATCTTCTGAACTAGCGCATCAACTGGAACCTTTGAACTTTTTATTCACAAAATCTCTCCAGTTGCTCCTTGGGTTTTTTTATAGGTGAATATCAACCGAGCCAAAACCTTTTTGTTTGTGTGTTTATACGATTACATGTTTTTATAGGATGACATGTACTCTTATCAAAATACCTATATTTTTTAAAATTGTTATCAAAACTATAGTTTTCTCTGTCATAGAGCCCCATCCCTTCCACTCAGGGATTAAGCTAGGGAGGTTTTGTCAAGTCACGAAACAGATTTTTCCGATGTATTGTTAAATTTTGAAAAAAAAAACATAAATTTTTCTAAATATATCATAAATGCACTCGGTCCATCGAAATGTGTCTTTAATGTTACGATCCGAAAACATTGCACACCCGGTTATATTTGATTCTGATATGTCCCTACTTCCACTCCCTCTTACTATATTAGGAGTGGGCTCAACGGACGTATTCGAACACTCGAGCGCCTATAGGTTCCTTTCCTTGAGACGTCTCGGTCTTTATGAGAATTCTTCCAAACACCCCATTCAACAATGTACTTTAAGTCAATTATGCCACCCACATATAGCAGCTCAATAATGCGTTCACCTAGTTCATTAAAGTTTTACAAGACTTTTAGTATGTTCTTTTGTTTGCAAATCAATTTCTTTACTTTGTATGATAAGACACTTGCTTTGTAAATCATGAAGCTTTTAAGCATAGGTTGAAAAGAAAGAGGCACGTCAATGTAGGAAAGCCAAATCATGCACCGTATATTCAGGGACGGAACTTGACAAGTATTATTGGAGGGGCCAAACTATAATGTATTTGTTTTAGGGGGGCCAATTTACATTTTCTTTTAACATTTGTACTAATAATGCTTAGCACTACAAAGTATAAGGATTAAAAATATACTTGTGACTGAAAATTTTGGGGGGGGCGGAACCCCTCCCGGTCCCCATTAAGTTCCGTCCTTGCGTATATTAATGGTTATAAATTTATAATCGGACTTATCTTTTTCACATAAGTACTTCAAAAGAGGAATTTGAGTACTTTTTATAAAACTCGTAAAAATCGTGAATCGATAGTCGGTAGGTTGATTTTCTTATAGCTTGTAATCGGTACAAGCGGGATTAATCGATGATTTATCGGATTGACATTTTCGGCAAATTTATTTTCGGCGAATTTTGAGTGCATCCGACAACATTTTCTTTAAAAATAAGTTGCAATATTTATATATAGACGACCATTATAAGTGATTAAAACAACTTTACAGTACTTTTGGGTATTCCGGCGAGATTTGCTGGTTTGCGGCAAGTTTGATCATCATTGACCGTCGTTGACCATGATTGAACGATTTACACAAATTAAAAAGGTTGATGAATCATTACGTTGTATAATTGTAAACAAACAAGATTTTTTCATTCAATCGTAATAACCGTTTACATTTCAACTTTCATTACATCATACCAAACGCTATGTTGGCCTTATAAGCTTTTTTTGCAACGCTCGTTTTTATACAAAACAATAAGTAAATACAAATTCAAAGCCTGGTTAGAGCAAGAGTTCTAACAATAAATAGACCGGTTAAACAATGCAAACCCTAGTTGATAACCAATTTGTGGAAACAAATTTAATGATTACGCAAATGTATTTTATAGCAAGTAGCAAACAATCCTCAAGGTACATCAGAACGTTTAACATGACATTAGCCTTATGGAAATTTATTAGTAACACAAATAGGTTTATACATGTACTTTTTGCATCCACTTTCATTTGAAGATAAAAAAAAATCAAAAATGTTATTTCCTCTTACAAAAACATTCTACAAATCTTAAAGAAAGAATAAGTGGAAAAAATATATACAGTATTATATTATTGTGTGTGTAGGAGGATATGTAGGAGAATTTAGCAATGCTCAAAAAAGATACCTTACTCAATTCTCAGAAATTGAATACAACCGTTATTTTCTTCATTTCATCGCAATACTATTTCTCGAGTTATTTTTAAAAAGAAAAGAAAAGAAGTGAAAAGAAGAGTATAGAAGAAAAGAAAAGAAGAATCATATCAAAAGTGAAAAGGAAAAAAATTGGAGCCAAAATACATTGTTCACTGTATTTCTCTTCTTTTCTTTTATTTTCTTTCGTTAAAAAATCTTAAAAACACAAATTTATTTTATTTTCTTTCCACATCATTTCCTTTCTCTATTAAATAAATCTTAAAAACATAACGATAAGGAAAATTTTACGACAATCTAAATCAGCCCAAACTAGACCATCACATTATCACAAGCTCATAAAGTGGATGGCAAATCAAGGGTTCTCTTTAGTGGTCTTACTTAGAAACTAGCCTACAATTTTGCTTATTTGATGCCTAGTCGATATCATATTGAATTACTCTAAACACACAAATAAATCACAAGTCGATTATTGAAAAAGAAATAAACTTTGTTAATTTCCAAAACGTAAACATAACAATTCGTAAGCTCTCAAAATAAGAAGATAAAAAAATACACTATCAATCTCAATTTGTGTTATGTATTAATATCTCATTTATCTCATTTAATGGTGTTATATTCGACATTCTAGATATTATAAAACTTAATTTTTTTTGTTACTTTTAACTATTTAACAACTTTTTAAATCGTAATATACGACAACTTTTTATGAACGTTGTTTTTTAAAGAAAAATGAATTTATTTATATTTAATGACAACATAAACACTTTGTATAACTACACACTTAACCACTCCCAATCTCTCATTTTAATACTAGTTCTCTGCCAGATCTTCTATGATTTATCATAGTCAATGAGTGTAATTATACTTCGAAAAATAAACTTATCCTTTTAATGTATAAAAATATATAAATAGTTTTTTTATAAAAATTGATGACATGAATGAAAAAATTAATAAATTCAGAATTCTTATTTAAAAAGATGAATAATGTCTCGAGACAAATTAAAATAGTAAAGAGAACAATAGAAAATTAAAAATGAGAAGGAAGGATTATATAACACATCGATGAGTTGGTTGTGTTTGTTGATTGATAAAAGCAAGGAGAAATGATAATCCTCTTACTGTTTGTTCCTACTTATGTTCCTACTCACTGGATGCTGACAAGTGGCAGAACGAACGGTTTAGATGCAGAAAGATAATGAGTGAAGAAAAAACATATTATATATTTGTGTGTGTAGGAGGATTAGTATGAATAAAGAGTATGAGGATATAGCAAAGCTCTAAAAGCAAGTGATCTAATGTTGATGTGATTGTTGAACAAGTTTCTAAACTGTTCATTTCAGCTAGCTTGAGTTTATAAAAGATTTGATAAATTAAAGTGTAAAGTCCAAAAATACATCCATCATGTTTGTCCATTTGAACACCATACATCTCTGTCAGATAAGTTGACACATGTACATCTCTACGTTAGTAAAAGTTAGTCACCATAAATCCATTAGGACAAACGGTGTATTTATCCGTTTAGTGTTACACGTGTTGATAGCATTGTTCGTCCTAAGGGATGTATGGTAGCTGATTCGTCAATTTCAACACACGTAAAATATAAAATATATAATACGATGATAAATTACCAATTCACCTTTGAGGACAAAGGTAAAAAGGGAAATTCATCAAAAAATATATATAATATAATATAATACGTATGTTTACCGGGAAGTATTCTTTCCCAGGTCGTTTCCCCAACGACTTGTGAAATTGAAATCACGCTTTAGTTTGGATTATGATTTGAATGAGAGAAAATATATTTTTGATTATCTATAACTTCCAATTAAAAACACAATTAAAATAAGCAATTAATGAACTAAGATAATTAACGGGAACAAATAAAACGCGACAAATAAGCAAGTACATTAAAATTGACTCCTAAAAATGCAAACAAAATTTCTAAACCTAAAATAAGACTTAATAAAATTTTAAGAAAAAGAAAAATATTTTTTTGATTATTTTTGAATTTATTATGAATTAAAAACAATTTTAATCTAATTAAATCCTAAAAATTAGCAAATTAAGTCCTAAAAATTAAGAAAAATAATTTTTAAACTTAGAAAAGTCTAAAATAACATAAAAACTCAGAAAAATATTTTTAACTATTTTAAAAATTAAAATCCTATTTTTAAAATTAAAAATAAAAACTCAAAAATGAAAATTAAAATCTAAAATGTGTAAAAATGATTTTTCTGAATGGAAACCTAAAAGTAATTTTTATAAAACTAAAAACTATTTTTTTGTATTTTTTTGAAAATTATTTATATTTTTAATGTATTTTCGAAAATTAAAACCTAAGAAAAATGATTAAAAATAATCTACTAAATGAAAAAATCTCAAAAATTCAGGGAAAGTACTAGGCACTAGCAAGAACTAAGGAAAAATAAGAATAATCAAAAAGCTAGTAAAATAAGCCTTAGAATAAGCTCCATAAGTTACGGCTTATTTATTCTTATTAAACTTAAATTGACTATATTAATTAAATGAAAGGAAAGTTAATCAGATGAACTATTGAATCACACTGGTTAACACTTAGGACATATATGAAAGAGGTCGCGGGTTCTAGGCTGGCAACACCCCTTTTTGTATTTTTATTATTTTTGCAAACTAAAAGCTAAAACTGCAAGAACATACTTTTTAAAGCACTTTTAATAAAGAAACTATAAGCTGAATTTCAAAGATAAGCTCTAAAAGAGCTTATGAAGGTTGCTGCCTCAGAAAGTAAGGTTTTGAAGAACAAAAAGCTTATTTTCACTAAAATGCATGCACAACACTCAATTTAAGCTCAAACTTGAAAACAAAAGCTAATCCTAAAAGCTAATGATGTCTAGGATCTAAATATGAAAAGCTACTTTAACTGAAATCATTAAAAGCTTATTGAAATCGAAGATAAAAACAGCAAACTCAGAAATAAAACTTAAAAACTCAAAAACTTAACAAGCTAAAAAGCACTATAAGCTATAACATAAGCTGAGCTTTTGGAAACTTAACCTACCACTTATAAGTTATGCATCCAGATCATGAAAACAAGCATTATAAGCTAGAAATTCAAATTTAAGAAGCTAGACTAATTACTACTGTTTTTTTGGCTTTTTGAGTTTTTATGAACTTTCTAAAAGCAAATGCATCTAAATTATTAAGCTAGAAAATTAGAAACAAGACTTAATCTAACTTTAACTATATCTAATCTATAAGCTAGCTGAAATTTAGATCATAAATCCTACATTTACTAACCTAAATGAAACTAGAAAAGTCAGCAGCAGCAGCCTAAGTTACTACTGCTGATGCAATATGCAAAAGCACAAAATCACTAATGCAGGTGACCTTTTTGGTCAAGCCTGCATAACACACTCCTAATGAGTGTGTCTTGATACAATGTAAACACAAAACTAAGCCTAAAAAGCTTAGATCCAATTTTAGCTTAACAAAGAAATAGGGATATCTCCCCTGGTGCACATGCAAACATATTAAGCCATAAAATCTTCATAAACTTAAACTAATGTTTCAAATCTACTCTAAACCTTATTAAATGTAATAATCTAACCATCCAAAAAGAAATCTCAAGGTTCCTTTGACTTCTGGTGGTCAAACAAGACTAAACCAAACACCCCTTTATATAATGACAGTTTTCAAAAAGCTTATGAAATCAAGACCTACTTATTAGAACTTTATTACCAGATATTACTTAGCTTATAACAAGTCTAACAAACAGGATTCAACAACTTGTAAAACTAGAATCTAAGATCTATAATTAAGCTTAACTATTTTTGGTTTTTAGTGATTTTTAAGACAATTAATGAAATTCTAAGATCGATAATAACAAAGCTAAAAACAGATGAAACATTTTAACTAATAAGCACAAATATAGAGAAAAGCACAAATAAGCCACTAGTTAAGCAAATAAGCAATAAATGAACAATTAGGCTAATGCTACACTAAGAGACTTAAAGATAGGAACATAAATGAAAACTTACAAGAGGCTTCAGCTAAACAGAAGCTTATATGCTCATAGAGCTTATCAACAGCTCTGGCTTATCCAAGGATAAGCCAGTAAAGTCCATGGGATCCCTTCCATTATTGGATCCCCTTCCATTAGCTTAAATAAGTCCAAATAGTCTAGGTTTTTAAGCTGATTTAAAGGTTTAAGTAGATTAAACAACTTATTTGAGCTCTATCTAAGCTTATAGACTTAGAGAGCTGTTAGAGAGCTTATGGAAGCTTTTGGTACAGTAGCAAACATATGAGAGGAAATAGAGATTGAGAGCTTTTTATTGAGAAACTAAAATGAAAATCTTATTAATGCTTTAAAACTGATTACAATGATTGATAAAAAGAGATTACAAACACTTGAAAAGTAAAATTACATTTTTAAAAGAAAATACATAAGCTAATTTACTACTACTTAAAAAACGGGAAAAGGAAGATGAAATGTGTGTGTGTGAGTGTGCTATTTATAGCCACAAGCTGAACCTTCTAGCCTTTCCTTGCTCTACACGCTCCTTCTAATCATGGCCGTATAATTTCTCAATGATTGGAGAGTCATCCTGAGCCGTTAGATCACTAAATGATCTCACACGGATTGCCAGCGTGGCAATCCGTGATTGAGACGTTTGTGTTTGTTCTGTGAGTGATAGTAGAGTAAAATCCCTCTTCTCTTGTGCTTTCTTTACATCCACGTGGCATTCCCTTGCTAAGTGAACCAATAAGAGCTCATGAAATGACTATTAAACCCTGCCATCTTGTACTAGAGCTCTTGAATTGTCGTTTTCACCCTTTGATTGAACTTTCCCCTTTGTTTTGACTTGTGGGTAAATTGAAGAAGATGAATGAATAGTAACAAAGCTTTGGCGCCTATTTTTTGAGTTTAACTGAATTGGGTAAACGGGTGGTGTGAGTTTGGGATTATGGCAATTTCAGTCCTTGTCTTTGTTTTAATAAAGTGTAGTGTTTAAATGACTTTCAATAATGGCATAAATGGCCCCTGGATTTTTATAAAAGGTTTATGGGTTGGATATTGGGCTTTTGTTTTGGGCTTTGGATCTGGGTGAGGTTTTTAGGGATAATGGGCCCATTTAGACTTCAAGGACCATTTGTGTAACTTTTGAAACTTGAGGGATTGGATTTGAACTTTTAAGATTTTGTCTTCTAGTGTTGACTTTGACTTTGGTTGACTGAGAGTTGACCAAGGTTGACTTTTTGACTTTGGCTTGATTTCCCGGCTTCTTTTGTGCTCTTCCGTTTCCCGTGTCCGTGTTTGCCCGTTTTTGACGGTTTTCTTGTGATTTTTGATATATCCGTACCTGCATACACAAAACACAAAAACAAGCATATCTTTGCCATTTTTAGTCTGTTTTGGGTCATTTAGGGTCATTTTTGGTATAAACAGATATGTGTATTTTACACTTATCAAAATTCCTCAAACTAAACGATTGCGTGTCCTCACGCAATATCACATGCCTTATAACCAAATTCCTCGAAACTTCCCCAAACTAAACCTTTGAAAAGTAGCAAAGATTTTTGTTGAGAGAGCTAAGAGATCACAAGTTATAAAACACCCGAATTCCCATTTTCAAAACTTTTTTCTCTTTTTATGATTTTTCTTAATAATTAACTACCTAACTATAATTTATTCTTGTGTTGACATAATGTATTGTTTTCATTACCTTGTGGTAATTTTTAGGATCATGGAACAAAAAGCACATTTAAGTGTCTTAAAAGATAACTTCATCATTCCCGATTTTTCACTTTTCCCATGCTAAGCTTAAAAATACGATCACCGTTAAGTACGAGCTAAGATGCTAAGACTACTTATAATAACAACTTGTGAATTTCTCTTCCTGACATAAACATATATAAAAG
Organism: Tanacetum coccineum; assembly: GCA_026074375.1. Lineage (NCBI taxonomy): Eukaryota > Viridiplantae > Streptophyta > Magnoliopsida > Asterales > Asteraceae > Tanacetum > Tanacetum coccineum. Next base: position 16,261 of record BQNB010050005.1, on the reverse strand, counting down.
TGTGTGTGCTCAAATTAATTTAAACCATAAATCCACATATTTAGATAGTTGAAATCCGACCAAGCTTTACACATGGGCCTTTTGGGCTAATATGTTAATCACTTAGTAAGATCACAACTCAAAGCAAACAAAAACCTCCTTAGCTAAGACATCGTTGGTTCACTTGTCCCATGAATGACTTTCTTCTCTAGCATCCCACCGTCATCGGGTAAGTGCTAAGGCTTTTGACACCCCATCCGGAGAATAATAATCGAGACGCATGAACTTCCGATGAAAAAGCCTTGTAGACTTTTGCAAACCTTAGTTCAAAAGAATACCTTGGTTTTAGAAAATGAAACTTTTACTATTTATTTTCTAACTTGCAACATTATTATTACTATTTACATTATTAGGCTAGGAATCGGTATCACTTTTCTTTCGACGACACATCGGCCACGCCTCCGACAAGAGCTCGTGTACTTATTATGATACCAACCCTAAATATGAAGACTAGATCGGTTGTAGATGCACAATAGCTAGTTTGGGTGATGAAATCTTGAACTCGTTCGGCTCACAAAAAATCTTCTCGTTCGGTTCTCATAGGTTCAAACTCGTTCGGTCCACATAAGAAAACACTCGTTCGGCTCTCACTATCATACACTCGTTCGGTCCACAGCAAGATTCATTTGTTCGGTCCTCACTAATGAATTACTCGTTCGGTTCTTTAACTAGATCGGTGGTTTTGTCTGTTATGTAGCTTTACCCAGAAACAAGCCACAAAAAAAACTTTGAAATAAGCTCATAAACCAAGACGAAATAAGCTATAAAAAATGACCAGACTTTGTTAAGTTTTTATGAAAATGAAACAAAGAAAAACTTCAACAAAATAAGCTTAAAATAAACTATTTATAAGCTGTTAAGACCCGAAAAATACAATGACAGATCTCAAAAAGTGTGACTAGACCATACATACCATAAAGATAAATCTGACCCAAGAGTATGTTGCCATGGCTCTTGATACCAATTGAAGAATACTAGTAATCTTAAGATCAAACCAAGAACAAGAGTGAGATGTGGGTTGTGATGTTAGAGAGAGATTGGATGGAAAATGGATGAATTGTATAAAATGAGATATGGAAAAATGGAACAACCAACCCTCTCCAAGGCTAGGAGAGGGACTTATATAGGTCCTATAGAGGCCGGCCATGGGCTAAGTTGGGCCTCCCATGGGCCTTGGGCCGGACTAGATTACTAATCTAATCATTATACTAACTACGAGCTAAGACCTGTTACAACTTGGAAGTGACCGACACTTTTCGTGTTTCCAACAATCTCCCCCTAAGGGAGGTCACTCCAATTTAAAAACTTTAAACCTAGCATACTATGCTTTATCTTTAGTCTTTAGCTCGTACTCTTGACTTTCTCTTGTGAATATGTTGTAGTGATCATTGACTTCTTGGATTGAGCTTGTTCCTTGAACTTGTATTTGACATTGTGATCTTGAGCATCTTGAGATCATCAACCAAGCACAATCTCTTCGCCATCTTGAAACTTTGCCAACTTGTGAACTTGCAACTTCTGGACCGACATGCTCATACCTTTCTTAATTTGTTGATTTGGAAAGCTTTAATGTTGCATCTTTCTTGAAATTCTTTAACTTTAACACTTCGACACTTCTAGAAAGATGTGTGGTATCAGAGTAGCGGAAGTCTTGAAACATGTACTTGAGCTTTCATGATGTCTTTATGTTTGTCGGTCGGGTATGAGCATGTGGCTATGGATCTTGTGAGCCAGCTGGAATCAGGGACCTCCACCACCATTTTAAATAGCCTGCATAAAACAGTTAGCAATAAAGCAGGGGGACGAATATGGCTTTGTCATTCGCCCAGGTTTGGTTGGAGTAACCTTCAGATCCGTGAGGATCGACCTGTGATCAGATAGATTCAATTTAAGAAGAATCTTCTTGACAGGATTTCCAGCTGTAGTATTGAATCTTTCTAACACATAAGTATTAGATTCATCGTACTCAGCATGTTCTCATTATCGGAACGTCTCAAAGCAGACAGCACGATAAGAGTGAACCAGTGAGTTACTATCTCACCGATTGATATAGAAAATTGATTTGAAAATCAATCGGTGTATCACTTACAAAATTGTTTTTGTGACACACCGAGAGTGTTTATCATTTCAAAAATTCATTAACAACCGTTGATCCATTTCCTGGAACAAGTTTGATTCTTATAGAATCGCACCATCGTTTCTTTCCAGTTGTCACAAGTTTGATTCATAAAGAATCGCACAAGTTACCTACCATGAGCTTGTTTGATGTTGGCTCAAGCAGGATTTCCATCTTCATTGTGAATGAATTCACTCTGATGTTCTGGCAAAATCACAAGGATAATGCGAAGGACTCTTAAAATGTATCTTGTAATTCACATTGTGTGACTTAGCAAGAAGAATTTGGCAAGTGTCCTAATGAGATTTATGGATGATCTCTTTTGGCTCTAGACTCAATAGTGCACTTTGATTTTAGTGATCGGAGGCTGGAGCTGAGTGCCACCTTTTCAATATCAACTAACTCGGAGTGAGAAAGTCAATAGAAATGAGTGTATCTCCGTGAGTTTTGAAACAAAGTCTTTCTGACTTTGAGTAGCTGGGAGGGGTTTGTGCAAATCGATAGATCCTCCCCCAACTAAGAGCTACATAATGTCCTCAATGTGATATTGAATAATCCCCATACTAATTTTCATCAAGCATCATCAAGTATAAGGTTAATCGATAAGAATAGGATATGGGGATTCCCTAAATGTGAAGCTGGGATGAATGAACTTGAATAAATGGAAAACACCAAACACGAGAGTTTTCAAAAAATTTGGGCAATCCTAGACAAAAATCACAAACCACAAAACACGAAACACGAGAAAAAGAAAGAGGCGAGCCTCCTCACATTAATTGTTAGAAAATAGAAAAGAAGATAGAAACGCTTGTTTTTGTTAACCGAGTCATGAGCTTGACTCGACCCCGAATTAAGTTGTCCATGGGGAAGCAAATGGAAAAGAAAATCTCAATCGGGCTTTCATTAATGTTTGGATAAACATTAAAGCACATGAAAGTTCCATCCCGATGAGATGCCACCGGCTCTAAGTGGAGATGCCGGGGTCAAAAATGGTGTCTTCACTCCCAGTGGAGAGAAGTAAAGGAGACTCCACAGGTAGGTGAGATACGGGAGAAAATTCCGAATGACAAATGCGAAGGAATTGTCATCTTTAATATTTTGAGAAACATCAATCTCACCTCCCCCTGGGTCAAAACATTCGTCTTCATTAAGCTCATCAAAATTGTTTATCACGGGTGCATCGGGCTCAATGTCGAAGGTAAAACGCTCATACTCGGGAATAGGATCATCGTTAAGTAAGTCGTTAGAAAAAATAATATCCCCTTCCGAGTCAAAATCACTTTCAATACCCGGTGGTATCGAGTCTTCTGGAACAAGAAATGTATCAACCTCCTCTATAAGAAAGTCACTATCCACAACGGGAATAGGAGAAGAGGAGGGATATTCGAGCACAAAAGGAATAGAAGGAGTAAGATTCAACGCTTCGATCTTATCAATGAGAAGATTGACGTTTAATAATTTCTCACGAAGAATCTCGTCCTCTATTTGAAGAATATCATTGTCAATTTCTCCTTCTTCTTCATCAAAATCGTCTTCATCAATTCCCGGTAAAATTGGATCAATAAGATCGAGTTCACCGGCGAACTCCTCGGGAAGAAAATCAATCTTAGGAGATGTGATCGAAATATCTCGACTAAGCAAAGAGTTAATAAGTCCATTGTTGGCAATCATCTATATTCTGATTAGGGGCACAAATCTAGTTAAGGCTTCGGGGTCATGAGCTTAAGTGCAATAATACCTGTTATATATTTATACATGGTGATTGTGTTTCCCCTTGCCTACCTTACTTGTTTTGGACTTCGAATAGAACAAAGCATGTTCGGAAACGTACTTAGTCGTAACCATTACTTTGATCTTGGTGGTCCACTACTGAACATTACTTAGATTTTATTAAATCACTTCTTAACAAGGACGATTCATGGAATTTCGGAAATAACACTTTGAAATGCCGTAACGCTTCTTTTCTTACTGCAATATTTCTTAAATTATTTCAACACTGATTTTACTTAAACCTATGAATTCACCAATATTATTGTTGACGTTTTTGCATGTATTTTCTCAGGTTATTATTTGCTAGTGGAGCATTGGGAGCATTTGAGTCGCGCGGATATGTTTTTAAAGGCTTAATAACTTGTATACCATTCGACAAACGTTAAAAAAATGTTTCTATTGCATTATAAATGGGATCCTTTGTAAACTCTGATTTTAAATATAACCGAATGTGAAATTTATTAAACGTCTCTTATAGAGGTCGTTTTCTGTGACTTAGTGCGTATGGTACTGTAAGAAGTCGCACCCCAATGTTACTATTTCACTGCCGTCCGATTTTGGGGTGTGACAGATTGGTATCAGAGCTAAAGTCATAAAGAACTAGGTCATTTTCAAAACCTAGACTATGACCATGTTTTTCAAAATATAGAGTCTTTCCTTTTTATCTGATATCCCCAGCTGCACGCAACCATTGCCTCCAGGTAACTTATATGCTCTCTTTTGCATCACTACTACTATTACATGGATAATGAGTATTTAATACTAGCCTATGATTTCGTTCTCCTACGTCTATCATATGACGTCTTACTATTTACCTTATATCGGTCTGTTATATAAATATTGATCACTCTGATTTTCGTGTACTTCCTGATTTCTCATTTTACTCTCTTGAGCGTCAATGCTGGTATTATATATGGATACCTATTCCATATGGGCTAAATTTCTCTTGAATCTCTTACGATAAACGCTCGATCATCGACGCGACTTTACTTTATTTCCCTTCTTGATGATATCGAAAATTCGCATATTTTGAAGTCTACTAGTTTACTTTACCATTCGACCTCCGAGTTGGAACACGTCTTTCTTATGCTTTTGAATCGCATATTTTGTTTAGTAATCCGTCGTTTTGAAGTCTTCCAGTTGATGGGAGTACGACAATTAACTTGTCACCTCATACGTGTCACCTTGGAGCACCTACCTTTAGAACACGACTTTTATTACGTTCGTTTTGTTGACTGAATAATTCTTTACGTTCATTTTCTTTGACTACTTCTGCATTTGTTCGGATATTCTTTGTACTTGTTATGACCTATCCCTTTAGAAACAATCTCGATGTCAACCTAAACCTTTTTGTTGTCACCCTAAGAAGCTACTCCACTTTACTTATTGACTAATTTACTTTCGTTAAAAACTATTTGATACATTTCACACATCACACTGTTTTGACGAAAAATGACATGCATCGTTGGCCCTCAAAATATACATAGCCAATCACCTCTGTATATTTGGTGCATAGAACTGATTACCTATGCATTCGGAAAGACCAAGTCCATGCTGAGGAGTAGTCACCTTAATACCTACACCTCTTCATCAACACAATAACAAAAGAAATATCCCCATCTTTCCACTAAACCCGTACCTTTGTCGAGTGTCCTCGACTTGAGCCTTGAGGACAAGGCTCTTCTAACCGGAGGAGACTGTAACATTTTGTTTTTTCAGGTCAATTACGACGCCATTTAATTCACTACTTATATTTTTTTTCTCTCGTCTCGTACGCGTCTACTTTTAATCCCTATTACATAGTTAAAACCGCGTAAGCTAAATTTTTTTCCATTTAACATATAAAACAAGAGAAATATGCTTTTTTATACACTATTTCCTGACATGAATAGTGTTGGTTCGTTTTTAATAAAAATTTTGCGAAACGTTTTAGAATCATTTATATAATATGTATACGATTTTAAATTTATAAATATGATTTTAAACAGACAATTGACCTATTTATTAACGATAACATTTTACAAATGATAAAAACATTATTTTATTTTTTCGAAAGTAATAATTGACATTTTAATATTCATTTTTATTTGGTTGCGTAAAAACGTTTACAGTTTCGCATAAATACATTTTAGCATACCCCGGAAGCACAAAAGTTATCTACGCTTCAACAAATACCCATGATTGTACCCAATACCCAGAGTTTTATTAAACTTTACCCAAGTTAAGCAATGTTAGCATTATTGTTTCCTACAAAATAAACATACTAAAGCCTATACATTACAAGTTTTACACCTTTATGCTAAAAACTACATCTACAACTTGTAAATAATGCAGATATTTAATGTAAATTATCTCAAACACTTCTAGAACTTACCCTCCCCCCCTAAAATTTCGTGTACATAAGGTCTAGGAGTACAAGAGCAACACAAATTCAACCTAAGAACTTGTCCCACACCTAGCTAATTAAAACCAAGACATTACCTTGTTTCCCTTGGACGCACATTAGTCTTCCTTAAAGACCATGAAGTATGTCCTTGGACTAACTATGCATTTTTTGACCATTCTAACTTATATAAGCAAGACAATGAGAAAACTCATCAACTCAAACCACTTAAAAATCACAAAAATCTTCCCTTTTGGCTCTCTATAGGCCACGGCTTAAACACCCCTTTTATTATAATCCATACCAAATTTTCTATAACCTATACAAGCCATTACACATCCATCCTAAGATATACTAAGATGTTTCCAAGCATTGGTTAACCATTTTCAAGTGTTGAAGCAAGAAAGACAAGATTAGGGTTCTATAGTGGATTAGGTTTCATATTGTGCAAGCTTGGTTTAAAAGCTAAACAAGGGTTTAGCACATATAATTCATCATCATCATTCATCATAAGGTCTTCTATAAACCTTTATACTTTCATTTTATGAGTTTATGTGTATATTATGTGCTATGTAGTGGAAATCTACCATTTAGATATGTTTAAAATTTTAAAAAGTTGATTTTTCTGTAAACATGATTTATGGATTTGTACACATGTTAATGGATGTAATATTGAGTTTACAAAATGGTTTGTAAGACTAGTACACTCATGGTTTATATGTAAAAAGCGTTATGTATAAATAGTGCTATAAAAGTTACTTATGAAGAGTATAAAGGGTTAAAAGTGTTAATAATTGACTTGGTAAATTTGGACACAAACAGACAATCTAATGAACTAATGGACTCTTTATTATAGTAACAATATAGGACATATATGAAAAAATGAACTTGTGTAGATTACAAAAGTGGAAAAGTATAAAAAACAAAGTTATATATAGACTTAGTAAAGTCAATCAAACATTCTGTCCAAAAAGTGTATAAAAATATACTTATTTTATATTTTTATAAGTTAATACAATCCTCAAGACGATTCCGAAAAGGTAAGAAACTTGTCAAACGGATTAATAACGAAAAAGTTACGGCAAAAACAAGTTATACGATAAATAAACGGATTTGTAAAAGAATTTTTATAAAAACTTTTCATAAAAATTATTCAAACAGCAAGTTTGGTATTTTTAACAAATTATACATATTTTTAAGATTCCAAAATGATAAGAATCGTAATTTTTCAATTAATAACGAACGAGTTATGAATTTCGCGAGTTTACGACAATTAATACTTTTATAAAACTATTTTTATAAAAGTTACTGTTCATGACAGAAATAATTATTTTTTTTAAACCTCATAAATAAGTATAACTTTCAATCACGAGAACGTGATCGAAAGATTCACTAAAAACAGAGCTATAACGAAAAAATTGTGTTTACGGGTTTTTACGATTAATATAACTATAAAAATAACTTTATAACTGGTGTGAACAGTAAAAGTACTGTTCATCCAGGCAGGGTCAAAAAATAATGAAAATGCAAATTATGATACTCATCTAAACAAAGCGTGGGCATAAGAAACGTCAAAATCAGGCTTAAAACGCGAAAGTTACGCCAGTTTTACTACAACGGTAATTATAAACGTTTTAACTTATTAAACACAATTTTACCAAAACAATTAGATGGTGATTGAACTATATAGACCTATATGTGGTATTAAGCAAAGTGCTATATTACTAGGGAGTTTCATAATGAGGCCTCTTCGGGGTGGCGTATCGACGAGTTGTTGGATTTACGATTTAAAGTGTCCTAGCTCCTCAAACGTCACTACATGACCTCTTAATTATATACCCGAACGATAGTGATAATGAGCTATACGACCTATAAAAAAATCAAAGTGTTAAATGTACTTATACAACCTATATTGGCTTAAGGTTTCCTTCGATTTTCCTTCGTGACGCATTTTCTATTGTGAATACTTGTTGATTACCATTCACTCGAGGTGAGTTCATAGCCCCACCTTTTCTCTTTTAATGGTTTTCTTAAACTGTTTTCGGTGTGAGAATACGTGCTCGTTTTACTACATAAACTTATTGATTTCTATACGTAAGCGTTACATGATTATTTTTACTAAGTTGATTGTGTTTACTATATAGATATTGAAGATCGTGAATACCTATATTTGAACACCGTGAATTTTAGACAAATTGTTTTACTACAGACATCAAGTGTTTTACAAAGTGTATGCTATCCAGATACTGGCCTGAATATTTCTTGTCTACATTACCCTTTGCCGTGAAGTCCTACTTATCATGAACCATTAATTGCCTATGTATAAGCAGCGAGTGTTGTGGATAGATCTTAGGGATTGTCAATCCCCACTTCCTTGGGTCACTAGTTTTTATCGGGTGCATTTAAGTCATTGAGAGTGTTTAGTGTTGGCAGCATCCTAGATTCTGATTTGAGCACAAATCCAGTAAGGATTCGGAGGTACAGCGAGCTTAGTGCAATACAACCTTTTATATATTTACAGACTTGGTGAATGGTTTCCTTATCTACCTACTTTGTTTTTGGACATCGAAAACGTAATTAGTCCCACCATTACTTCGATCTTGTGGCCACGTACTGAACATTACAAGATTTATTAAAATCACTTCTTGATTTCGAAATAACACTTTGAAATCCGTAACGCTTCTCTCTTCTTACTGCAATCATTTTCTTAAATTATTTCAAACACTGATTTTACGTTAAACCTATAATTCCCAACATATTGTTGACGGTTTTTGCATGTATTTTCTCAGGTTTATTATTTGCTAGTGGACATTGGGAGCATTTGAGTCGCGCGCTATATTTTTTTTAAAAGGCTTAATAACGTTGTATACCATTACGACAAACGTTAAAAAAATGTTTCTATTAGATTATAAATGGGATCCTTTGTAAACTCTGATTTTAATATAACGAATGTGAAATTTAATGAAACGTCTATTTTGAGGTCGTTTTCTGTGACTTGTGCGTATGGACTATGAAGTCGCACCCCAAATAAGTGGGATGGATATTTGTTACTATTCCACTGCCGTCCGATTTTGGGGGTGTGACAACTCTTAACTCTTCTTATTATAGTGATAAAGCGTCTTCTCTTGATAATGATAATATGCAAATAGAATACGATAGCTTATGCGAAATTAGCTTAAAAATCATTAACAAGAATAAAATTTTGAAAACTAAAAGAGACCTTTTAGAAAAAGAAATTTTAGAATTGAACGAGAAAATTAAGAAACTTGATAGAGGTAGAGAAATTGATATTGCGTGTAAGTTATGTCAAAAACTTAAATTGAAAAACGCTAGACTTAAAAAAACTCAAGTTAAGTTTGTAAAATTTTATAAAAGCGCTAATTCACTAAGAGAAATGTTAAATAATCAAAAGTCATCTAGTTGTAAAATAGGTCTAAGATTTGATAGTAGTAAAGCATCAACAAGCGAAACCCAAACCTATAAGTTTTGTTGGGGCCGTCTGCTGAAAAGATGCAACGGACGGATCCACCGATACAGGAATGCTGGATCCACCATACCTAGATCCTGAGTCACAGTTGCTGAAAATATGGCAAACACGTTTTTAGTCCACCTAAGTCCTACGAGGTCGGATGTTTTTCATTACTAAGGAAGAACGAATACATAAAGCATTGATTAGTCAAAGAAACCGTCTTTAAAACCAATCTCTTAAAAGCGTGATTTAAGGTTATGTCAAAAATCGATTCTAGGTCTAAAAACACTCCACACAAGAAGAAAGATCTCTTCTCAACCAAGATACAATACATCTCAACCTAGAAGAAACTCTAGAGAACCAATTCACCAAAACCTCTACCCTATGAATTGGAACAACCATCTAAGTCAAGGCTTTATACATATGGGAAATTGTATCCCATTTCAGTATCCCAATCAATTGCAACAGATGCAAGGGATGTACAACACTAACATTTTCGGACCCATGAGATATTGGAGAACCAAACGCTTGAATTTGTTTTTGTTGAAATATGTATGCTTGAGAACATGTTTGGAACCGGATGAATGGATCAAAGATAGTGGTTGCTCCAAACATAAAGCCGGTAACAAAAGTCTGTTTCTCAACCTACAAAGCAACGACGGAGGTAATGTTATACTTTGGGAAGTAACTAATAGGAAAGATCATAGCAAAGGTACGATCTCATGACGTCTCTTACTATCTCTAATGAACAACATACTATAGATAACTCAAGTATTTAACTTACTTAGTGTCGGTCAAATTTGTGACAACAAGTGTCGAGTCTTATTCACGGAAGAAGGTAGTAAATTAATAAAAGATGGTAAAATCATAGGAAACGAAATTAGGAAAAATGGTTTATGCATAATGAAATTAGGAAATAAGTCTCAAGACAAATTATGACTCGTCACGGTAGTGGATAACTCTACCTTATGGCATAGAAGACTTGGTCATGCAAATATGCGTTTAATTCAATCTTTGTCATCTAAAGAATTAGTTAGAAATTTACCTAAGCTAAAATATGATAAACATTTTGTGAGCTTGAAAAAATTGGGATGCAAGCTCTTCAAGGCCAAAAAGCTAAAATATGGTTTCCACTAAAAGATGTCTAGAATGATTACATATGAACTTATTTGGTCCGTCGGCATTTGAAAGCTATGAAGGTAATTTATACACCTTAGTAGTAGTAGATGATTATTCTAGGTATACATGGACTAGATTTCTAAAAACTAAAAATGAAGCTTTTGATAAATTTAAAATATTAAGTAGGAAAATTCAAAACAAACTAGGTAGTTCTATAGTTGCTATTAGAACGGATCATGGTTGGGAATTTGATAATGAAGTACAATTCGGAGCTTATTTTAATGCACAAGGCATTACTCATAACTTCTCGGCTTCACAGACTCCGAAATCAAATGGGGTAGTAGAAAGAAAGAATAGAACCTTGTAAGAAATGTTTAGGACTATGCTTAACGAAACAATCTATCCATAAAAGTTTTTTGTTGCAATGTCCGTTGATACGTCAACTTTATATACTAAATAAATTTAATTCGATACCAATACTTGGAATAAAAACCCTTATAAAATATTTAGGTAGGAAACCCTCTTTAGAATATTTTAAAGTATTCCGAAGCAAGTGCTTCATTTTGAATACTAAAGACTAACTAACCAAGTTTGACCCAAAGTCATACAAAAGTGTTTTTCTAGGATACTTACAAAATAGTAAAGCTTATATAGTGTTAAATAAACATACAATGAAAGTCACAAAGAAAGCTCTCAACTGACATCGATGAAAGTCCTCCTACCAAATTATCACCATTGGTTGATGATGATGTTGGTGAAGAAGAAGCTATTAGAAATAATAATAAAGTAGTAAATAATAATAATGAAGAAGATGAGTCGATAGAAGTTGACGAAGTCGCTAACATTAAGGAGTCCAAGAATCATCCACTAGATCAAGTCATAGGAAATCTTAATCAAAGAACCTTAAGGTCTCAAGTGTAACATTCCGTATTTTCAGGTCATTTTTATGACGCCATTTATTTCGTCATAATGTCAACCATGTGTAATTTATTAGTTTTTCGTACGCGTTTACTACTAATTCTTATTATATAATTAAATCCTAAACTAAAAAATCAACAATTAACGTAACAGACACCAAACGAATTAAAGTTTTCGTCATAGCAAGCAATAGATTATTTTTACGAAAGTTAATAATCACACTATTTTAATTTTATTTGTAGTGTTGCGTAAAGTGATTACGTTCCAATAAAATACTGTTAGGCATACCCGAACACCAAACTTTTCTACAGCTTCAACAAATGCCCACATTTATACCCAAACATAAAAGTTAACAAAAATATATCATATATATCATACAGGGACGAAATGTAGCAACATAATACAAAGATAAATAAGAAAAATCTTACAAGTTGGTTTTGTGCATCACTTTTGCATTAAATATAGCCATTCCATGTTTCTTTGACCAAGAACCAAGATCCTTAAAACCCTCATTGTGTCTTGGACCAACTATTGCAATCTTTTGACTCTCCTAACTCTTATATGTACTAGTATGCAAGAGATAGAACACATACATGCAAAATACTTTAGTAAAAATCAAACTATCCTCCCCTTTTACCCTATTGAAACCCACGGCTCAAACCAACCTTAATACCAAACCCATATAAAATTTTCTATCACCTATACTCATCTACATACATCAATCTTAAGACATTTTAAGATGTTTCCAAGCATTGGCTAACTATTTGCAAGTGTTGAAGCAATAAATCAAGATTAGGGTTTCATATTGTGCAAGCTTGGGTTTAAAGTCTAAACAAGGGTTTAGCACCTATTTTTCATCATCATCATTCCATCAAAGGTCTTCTATAAACTTTTGTCTTTACTTTTATCATTTTTATGTGTTTACATGTTCTATAAAACTAAACAAACCATTTAGGGCTTATACATGTTAAATGGATAACTTACTTTTGGTTATGATTTTGAACACTGTATACATATTGGGTAGTTGATAATATCATGGAATAAATAACTTATAAGTATAGGTAACAAATGTTTGTTAAAGTATAAAAAGTTTCAAGTATAACTTGTAGTTAAAAAGAATATAAAAACAAAGTTTTTATATAAATAAACCCGAAAAGAAATATAGGGGCTATTTTGTTCATATTTGTAACACTAAGATTATACTTTTTAAAGATAGTACGTCCTCATGACATTCCAAAAAGGTAAGAAACTCAAAAAACAGATTAATAACGAAAAAGAAACGGTAAAAACAAAGTATACGTTAATAAACGAGTCGTAAAAGAATTTTTTATAAAAGTATTCAAACAGAAAGTTTTGGCATTTTTAACAAATTAATACATATTATTAGGATTCTAAAAGATAAGAATCGTAATTTATCAATTATAACGAACGAGTTTATGAATTTCGTGAGTTTACGATAATTAATCTACCTTTAATAAAACTATGTTTAATTAAAAGTTACTGTTCATAGACAAAAAATAAATTAATTTTGTAAACCTCATAAATGAAGTAGAACTTCAATTACGATCACGTACTCAAAGAATCACTAAAAATACGGAGCTATAAACGAATAAAATATGTCGTTGACCTGCCCGGTTTTTAACGATAAATTAAAACTATAAAAATAACTTTATAACTGGTGTGAACAGTAAAAAGTACTGTTCATCAGTAGGTCAAAAATATGAAAATGTCAAATTATGATAACTCGTCCTAATACGAAAGCGTGGGCATAAGAAACGTCAAAAATCGGAACTTAAAACCTAAAGATAAACGCTAGTTTTACAAAAACGGTATTATAAACTTTTTACTTATTAAAACATAATTTTACCAATAATTAGATGTGATAGGAACTATATAGACCTATATGTGGTATTAAGCAAAGTGCTATATTACTAGGAGTTTATAATGAGGGGCCTTCTTCGGGGTGGTGTATCGACGAGTTGTTAGGATTTACGATTTTAAAGTGTCCTAGCTCCTCATAAAGAAAGAAAACGTTTCACTACATGACTCTTAAATATGATAGCCCGAACGATAGTAAGAGTGAGTCTATACGCCCTATAAATAATCAAATGTTTTAGTACTTATAACGACCTATATTGGATTAGGTTGCCTTCGATTCCTTTGTGACACATTTTTCTATTGTGAATACTTGTTGATTAACATCACGAGTCCGAGGTGTGGTTCATAGTCCCTCTCGGCATTTCAATCTTTTCAATGTTTTATAAACCCGCGAGGGGAATACATGCTCGTTTATAAACTTGTATATTTTACTACAGTATAATTACCTTTCAATACTTTATGAGTTCATAGCTCCATCTTTCTCCCCCCTTTTTTTATTGGTTTTTCTTAAACATATTCTTCGGGGTGAGAAATAACGTGCATCTTGTTACTACATAAACTTATTGATTTTCTATAACGAAGCTTACATGATATTTTATTACTAATTATGATTTGATTACTACAAGAGTTGAGATCGTGATACCTAATATTTGAAACCGTGAATTTTAGACATGATTGTTTTACTAATACGGACACAAAGTGTTTACAAAGTGTATGCATCCCCAGATTAACTGCCCTGAAATTATTGCTAATTTACCTTATAGCCGTGAAGTCCTCTACTTATCATGAACCGTTAATTGCTATTGTAGTAAGCGCCGAGTGTTTGGATAGATCCTTCGAACTGACAATACCCCACCTGTACTTGGTCACTAGTTGATCGAGTGCATCTAACATTGAGGAGGTGTTAGGTTGTTGTGGCAAGCATTGCCTATATTCTATTGGGTCAATACAAATCGTTAAGTTCTTCGGGGTCCTAAAGCTTAGTGTAATAATACATTTATATTTTAAACTTTGGTGAATGTGTTTTCCCTTGTCTACCTTACTTGTTTTGGACCTTCAAGAATACGTACTTAGTCCACCATTACATCGATCTTGTGTCCACTACTGAACATATACTAGATATATTAAACCCTTCTCTTGGATTTCGAAATAACCACTTTGAAATGACCGTAACGTTTTCTTTTCTTACTCCCAATATTTCTTAAATTATTTTCAAACACTGATGTTACTTAAACCTATGTAATTCACCAACATTATTGGTTTGTACGTTTTTTGCGTGTATTTTTTCTCAGGCTAATTATTTGCTACTGAGCATTGGGAGCATTCGAGTCGCGCGGATATATATTTTTGAAGGCTTAATAACTTGAGTACTATTTGACAAACGTTTTGACAATGTTTTCTAATACATTATAAATGGAACCTATTTAACTCTGACATTTTTAATTAAATTGAATGTGACATTTTATTAAACGTCTCTTTTGAGGTCGTTTTCTGTTACTTGTCCCTTGTGCCTTAAAGTCGCACCCCAATGTTACTATTCCGCTGCCGTTTGATTTTAGGGGTGTGACATCAAGCCCAAAATCATATTAATTTCTTTTGTTTTATATATCTACCATAGAACCCAAAGATGTCAAAGAGGCATTAAAAGATGAAAGTTAGGTTGTAGTTATGCAAGAAGAACTAAATCAATTTGTAGCTAATGATGTTTGGGTTTTAGTCCCTTTACCCATGAGTCAATCCGTCATAGGAACAAAATAGGTCTTTAGAAATAGATTAGATGAAAATGATATAGTGTCTAGAAATAAGGCTAGGTTAGTGGCGCCAAGGATATAATCAACAAGAAGGTATAGATTATGATGAAACGTATGCTCCGGTAGCTAGGTTAAAGTCAATTAGAATACTTCTTGCTATTGTTTGTTCAGATTATTTTAAATTATATCAAATGGATGTAAAAAGTGATTTTCTAAACGGTTTTATAAACGAAGAAATTTATATTGCTCAACCTCCAGGGTTTATTGATTTTCAAAAACCAAACTATGTTTATAAACTTAAGAAGGATTTGTATGGTCTTAAGCAAGCTTCTAAAGCTTGGTATGATAGATTAAAAGCATTTTTGATAAAAACATAACTATTCAATGGGAATGGTCAATAATACACTTTTTACTAAGATATCAAAGTTGCATCTTATCATTGCTCAAATATATGTCAATGACATTATATTTGGTTCCACGAGTCAAAATTTGTGTGATGATTTTGCAAAAATCATGCATGACGAGTTTGAGATGAGTATGATGGGGGAGTTGAATTCTTCTTGGGTCTTCAAATTAAACAAATGGAAGACCGAATATTTTTCAATCAATCCAAGTACATCAAGGAGATGTTAAAGAAGTTCGAATTGGGAGATTCCAAACCAACAAAGACGCCGATGTCAACGGAGATCATGCTCACTAAGGACGATGAAGCCGACTCCGTGGATAGCTCTAAATATCAAGGTATAATTGGTAGTTTACTTTATTTAACCGCAAGTAGGCCCGATATTATGTTTAGTGTTTGCTTATGTGCTCGTTTC
>BQNB010050004.1:0-41742 GCA_026074375.1 Tanacetum coccineum | reverse complement strand
AAATTTACTTTCATAGGGTTAATATTTTGCAATTTCATTTTTTTAAAGAACGAGATTTGATCACCGTTCTCGTTTTCTTCTTTTTTAAGCTTTAAGCACTCTCGTTTTAGAATTTCCTTAGCGTTTTCTTTTCAAATAGTCAAATAGGATTAGAAAAAGTTTAAAAAATCATTTAGGGTTTAATTTTAGTATGCTTGCTTATTGTCGCGTTTTATTGAATTCCCATTAACGTTTTTAGTTAAAATTTGTTTTCCCTTAATTGTTTTTAAGTGTTTGCATTAATTTTCCCTTAGCTTTAGAAATCCAATCATAATCTTGTTCCATTCAAGCATCGATTATCAAAACGACTCTCGACTTTCAATTGCATTCCTCGTTGGGGATAACGACCCGGGAATCATACTTCCGGTTTACTATAATTGAGATTTTTTATTCTCATTATTATATATTTACTTATATTTATATATAGTAAAGGGCTTTCAATCAATGCCTCTTACTGCCACTTAATGATTAGAAAAAAACAAAAGCTCTTAACACTGCTTGCCTCTTACCGCCTCTGAATGACATGACAAAAACAAATAGTCTTAATGACCTAAATGTCTGACCGCGTCTGAATGAGTAAGATTAAGATGTTATTGATAGGCATTTCTGAAAAAACAAACCCCACTTTAGATTATTGCGTCACATTAGTACCTCCGTTACTTTATGATTGTATGGGCTTTTGTGAAATGTAATATGATGTTTTGGACTTCTACGCTGTTAGGAATACGAAAATCCTAGGAAAGTATCGGTCACTCCATAGATAACTATCGTTAGCTCGTTTAGTTATTTTTGAAACCTTGGTGAATTTTGAGATCTCGTCATCAGCAACAATGTTGACTAATTTCTTAAATTGAATCTCATCATCCGATCAAAAATTCATACACCATCTTCCGATCAAAAATCTCCTAATTCAAAAATCCCTAATTCAAAAATCCCCTTTTCAATGGCGGCGATCAAACCCTTTTCCCAATCTTCCGATCTAATCCCCTTAATCCTTGGTGTTTGAAATCGTTATAACCCCTGAAATTGGGATCAGTCATTTAATTGATGAATCTCATATCGAGCGTGTTAGGCGTCTTTCTCATCCTGGGACCTTAGGGTTTAGATTCGATTGTCCTTTCTTATTTATTTTATATTTCCGTTTTCCTTATTTTATATATCGCTTTTAGACATGGGGTTTCGTTTCCAGAACTCCCTTCAATCCAAAATCGACCAAACCTCCAAGATCTCGAAGTCGGTGTTCATCTCTAATTTCCCTGATGATTGTTCAAGTAGGGACCTTTGGAAGGTATGTAACGGTTACGGCACCGTGGTCGATGTGTTCATTCCTAATAAGAGATCTAAGGCAGGGAAGCGTTTCGCTTTTGTTCGGTTCATTAATGTTCTCAATCTTGATCGTCTAATTGAGAATCTCAAAACTATTTGGATTGGTCGTTTTCACTTATCTGCTAATCCTGCTCGGTTTGAAAGGCCTAAAGCTTCTACCTTTCAGAAAGAGAAACCGGTGCCCTCTGGTAATGTAACGGGTTTTAAGCAGTCTATTGTCCAGAATCAAGGTGGACCAAAAGAGTCTTATTCGTCTATTTTGAAACCGTCTTTGGTTTTAGACGACTCTTGCCTGGTGAACAGGGATCTCACGAATTGTGTTATGGGCGAAGTTCTCCAATTTTCTTCCATTAATAACTTACAGGTACTTTTGTCTAACGAGGGTTTTCATAACACTCGCGTTGTTTACCTAGGAGGATTGTGGGTAATGATTGAATTGAAATCATCTAAGTCTAAATCGAAATTCATGGAACATGTTGGGGTTGCTTCGTGGTTTCGCCGTCTTTGTAATGCGCAATCAGATTTCGCAGCTAAAGAACGGATAGTTTGGGTCGACATTGAAGGAGTTCCTTTAAATGCTTGGACTCGTTCAACTTTTCAAAAGATCAGTTCTAAATGGGGAGAATTGGTTGAATTAGAAGATGGGTATGATGACCTCTTTGCAAGGAAACGTATTTGTATTAAGACCAGCCAAACGGAGAACATCTTGGAAAGTTTTAAGCTTATTGTAAAAGGGAAGGTTTTTTGGGCTCGTGCCAAGGAACTTTTTGTTTGGTCCCCATCCTTCAAAGATGTTCCTGAGAAAGAATTGTTCTCGGACGACGAGTCCGCTAAGATCAATGAACAGGCAAATAACCTGAACAACGACGAGGTGGAGAATGCTAGTGAAGTGGTTTCGGACACATACTTTGGCGATAACGGTGAAGTTCAGGGTTTCGAGCATCAACATGGTGAGTCTAATGATAAGGAGGTATCGTCTGATCCTTTCAATATATACGACTTACTTGACAAACGCACTAAAGAAGTAAGAACCACGGATACGTCAACCAGCATCCCTTATCCTCCGGGTTTCACACCTGCCAATGATATCCCAGCATGTAATAATCAAGATATTCCTGAAGCAGAATCTGTTCGACCTCCTAGTAGGTCGGCAAGGAGTAATTCGAGAGTATTGGAAGAGGCGGAAAACTCCGTGGACAGAGTCTCTTCTGAAAGTTTTAGTAATGGGGTTAAGATCAAGGAAGGCGGTTCCATATTGGAGATTTTAGAAGAAATGATTACGGTGGGTCAAACAATGGGCTTTTCTATGGAAGGTTGTACTAAAGACATGGAGAAGATTATTGGAACTCAAGGAGAACAATTAGTTTTCCGATGAATTGTCTTTCTTTAAATATCCAAGGCCTAGGATCCAAGGCTAAGAAAGATTGGATCAAGGAGTTGATTTCTAAACATAAAGTAAGTTTTTTGTCTATTCAAGAAACTAAGATGGAGAGTGTTTCGGCTATGGAGGTTAAATTTCTATGGGGAAACTATTTTTTCGACCACATTATTAGTGAGGCTAGTGGCAATTCAGGTGGTATTCTTTGCGCTTGGGATACTAATTTTTTCAAGAAGGTTCATCATACTATATCTGATAATTTTATAGCTTTGTATGGGACGTGGATACCGAACAATCAGAAGTTATTAATTATTTCGGTCTATGCCCCCCAATCTGTTTCATCTAAACGTATGTTGTGGAGTTATCTTAAATCTCTTATCACTAGTTGGAATGGAGAAAGTTTAATTATGGGGGACTTTAACGAAGTTAGATGTATTGAGGAATGGTGGGGATCGGTTTTTAACAATCATGGAGCTAACGCGTTTAATTCCTTTATTTCTAATTCGGGTTTAAACGATATCCAGCTGGAAGGATTCTCTTTCACATGGGCTCATCCTTCGGCTACCAAGATGAGTAAATTAGATAGGTTTCTTATGTCTAATGGTTTACTTTCAGCTTTTCCTCTCATTTCGGCTATCTGTCTGGATCGTCAACTCTCAGACCACGGGCCAATTTTACTCAAGTAAGTCTTTTCTGATTTTGGCCCTACTCCATTTCGTTTTTATCACTCTTGGCTTGAGCTTCCTGGATTCGATGACTTTTTTTTTGAACGGCATTTAATTTTTTTTATTAAAAAATGCTAGTAAGAAACTAGCAAGTACAAGACACACGCAAAATGATCCAACAGACAAAAGAATGTAAGGAACAAAATAAGTTCTAACGAAACAAGACAAACACGCAAAAAACCGATGGCTACTAAAATCAGAAAGGAGATCCCAACGCGACGCCAAAAAAAAGACCTCCCATGAACGAAGCCGAACACCCGTTGCATCATACCACAAATGCAAAGAGATCTAACCGGCATCCTTTGTTCGTCTCTTTAAGGCACTGTGTAGGAGAATAGTTTCTTTTACGTTGCCATAATAACTCCAAATCTTAAGATCGCTAGGAAAATAATCTTTCCACATACGTAATTGCGCGAGAGAGAACGACCCTTGAACATTCCCATCGGGGTCTCTATAGCTCCAGCGTTTTTCAGAATCTAGCTCGTCGGTAATTAGAGGACCAACATAATCAAGCCACGTAGAATAAGACTCTTCAGCAAGGTTTAGATCAGTACCCGGGGGCGTAGATGGAGACACAATGCTGGAATCATTTACAGCAGCTTTAACTGACCTAACCCGGCACTTATCTTGATGTAATAACCTGTTGCACAGAGAAATATCAAGATCATCCAAACCGTTATTATGATGTGCTAATCGATCTGCCTTATCACTACTTCTGTCAAGAGAGGACAAATCTTCTACAACTTCTGGGATACTAGTATTATGATTAACATCCAAATAGACGTTAGTCGAGGGGTTAAGATCCGTATTATCTTCGATGGTATCATTACCACGATCACCATCAAAATGATCCTCAAGAATCTCGCCTTCCACATTATTAGACATATTATTATTTACCACCCCACATTTCTCAGTAACATTTTTAGAACAATCTTCAATATCTTTTTCAACATCATCGTCCAAATTCTTTTCCATACAATCCTTAACACACCCATCATTATTCAAGACCGAATCACCAATGATCTCACCTTCTTCAAAGGAGTCCACATGATCACTATCCACCCCCACGAACATCCACCTCTCGCATAAGCCGACTAGTTGATGACATTTCACTAGACGAATCCGAATCATTATTATCATCTTTAGACGAAACCGAATCACAATTATCAACATCCAAAGGCTCCTCATGTTCCGATCCTCCATCCAAACTAGGACCCTCGTCATCCTTCCTTTCGAGAGAATCAGTCATGGATTTGTCCTCCGTCGATTCAATATTAGGTGCCCAATATGCAAACTCAGTAGCGGTAATACAATAAGATCGATTATGATACGAAACTTTAAAGGACTCTAGCACATGATGTAAAGACTCTGTAAGAACACAAACCTTCCCATGAGACATTGGTCCGTCGCTGACCATATCAGTAAACACACTACATCCCCACCGACCACCCAACTTCTTATAAACCTCTAGAGCCCATGATGCCAATGGCAAACCCACCAAGTCTATCCAAACACATCTTTCATCTGGAATAAAATCATAAGAAACATCTTTGAGCTCCAAAAATAGCTCATTTAACACCTTTGAATTCTTGACGCTTTCCACCTGATCCGTAGAATCAAATTCCAACCAAACCCAACGTCCCCCAACGTATCTAAGACCAACATCAACAAAACCCTCAGAAGACATATATTTCAGAAGATCCGTAATGACACTTAAATCTTTTACTTTAGCAAGAATACTACGCTCCATACCATCGAAATCTATACAATTATCTTCCGAGATAAACATCAAAGCTTCATTACTTGATTCCTCATTTGCCTTATTACTAACCGATGCCCACAGTTTTTTCTCCACTATTACATGCGTCGTTATTGCCCGACACACCCACTGAGTTATTGCCCAAGACCGCTTTAGCATACGAGTTAAATGACTGAAAAACATTTGCATTGTCACGAACAGGTTGAGTATTCATACCTTCATTGGGTTTGCTGTCCCCAGATCATTCCTCAAGCCTATTATTAGTTCGACCATACTTTGCCACATCTGAAAATAAATGAAACCCACCCATCCAGGTCACTCTTAGATTAGAAACTAACTGATTGATATCATTGACATTTTTGAAACGTACAAAGCGAAACCGGTGACCCGATTTGGATCTCTTTGCTGCAATGTATACATCGATCACCACACCCCATTGGTTACATGTATCCCAAAGATCTTGGACCGTCGCTTTCCATGGGATATTAGAGACAAAGATTGATGAATACGACTTATGAACCGCACAAAAATTAAGGTTGGGTTTGCTGGAAATACCTTGGTTTCGCTGCTCGTGATTACGATTGTTAACATGTTGAACGTTCCTCTTGGTTTCTGGATTACTATTTGTTCGAACTTCAATGCCATTTGCCATCTTTTTTTACCGGCTGAGTATTATTATTTGAAGGCATGGATGTTTAGAGAGCCAAAAATGAAAGTGTTTTTTGTTATGGTTATTAACGGCCATAATGGCCTGATCTTGCCGTAAGAGTGCGACTCATTCAAAATCAAAATATGGCGGAAAGATCTCGAATTTGCGACAAAACGGCGAAATATTCAAGCTGTCGGACATACGCAGGATGTGGATAATAAATGTCCGAAGGGTAATAAAGAAATTGTTTTTAAAAAAAAAATTACCATTACTTTAAGTATTTACGACTTTCTTATATTATAATATTAATATATATACTATAGGTGGAAAAATACGACGTCGTTTTGACGTCGTATTTTGCGGCCCGAATTTTTAGCCCAACAACAACGGCCCAAACTGTAAAAAAACTTTTCCCGGGCCCAAAATAAATAAATAAAGAAAATTTATAAAACGGACCTTGAACTTTTAACTATTTACGACTTTTTTATATAATAAACTTTATTTATCAAATATATACCACATATCTACCGACTCATTCAAATCAAAAAATAGTGGCGGAAAGATCTTCGAATTGCGAACAAAACGGGCTCAATATTGCAATGCTTCCGACATACGCATGATTTTATAAAAAATGTCGAAGTTTAATATAGATAGAAAAAAAATTACTAAACGTACCATTAACTTTTAACTATTTACGACTTTCTTATATAATAAACTGTATTTATCAAATATATAACACATATCTACCGATTCATTCAGATAAAAAAATACTCGCGGAAAGATCTTCAAATTGCGAACAAAACGAGCACAATATTGCAATGCTTCCAATGTACGTACGATTTTATAAAAAATTTAGAAGTTTACTGTATATATATTTAAGAAAAATATACTTTCAAACCGCACCTTAAACTACCTAATAATTTTAAAATAAACGATAGGGGTTAGAAGCGTACAATTCTATAAAAGTTTAAATTATATAAATAACTTATATTAATACATGTGCTGCAAACAAGTGAGCCCCGCCGGAATGCGTGTATACATTCTCACTCAATACTCATAAAAAAAGTCCAAAAAAATATGGCCCAAAAAAAACACCAAAAAAATAAAACTTAAAAAAAATCACCTTACACAACTTTTTTTAATATAGATTTAAACCAAATGATACCAACATACGAAACACAAAATTAAAAGCAAAAGAAAAAAACAAAACATACAAGATGCATCTTCCTAAGAAGAAAAAAAAACCCGCCCCGCAGTAACCCGCCTCTTAAAAAGCTAACATTTTACGCAACTTTCCATAAACCAAAAGCGAAAAAATCATAGAGCTTAAAAAAGAAAAATAATCACCCTTACACAACTATTTTTAACAAAAACTAAAAAAAAAACAAGATACATCTTTCAAACAAAAAAAACGCCAAAATTAACGGCCTTACCAATATGCCAACCACAAAAACAAAAGCGAAAGAAAAAAAAACTACAAGATACATCAAAGGAAAAAAAACCCTCGCCCCGCAGCAACGCGCGGGCAACTATGCTTGTTAGAATTATTGTGTGGATGAAATAATATTCTAACATTTATGACTTATGAATTAAATTTTCGTACAAAAGATAAATTTATGTTTGATCTGTTTAGATTTATCTAAAATGAAAATGTCAAAGCCAACTAAGTCACCGTCTTGTGTAGGACCCGATTCTTTTACGTGGGTGCACAAGCACCACACTCCCCTTTGCCAACTTGTTAAAAATAAAAATCATTATTTGCTATTACTTCTGACAACATTGTGATTTTCAAGGTTCCCAAATCTGTTCATAATTATATGGAGAGTCTGTGTGGAATTTTTTTATTGGCTTTCTAGAGGCGTGATAGAAAGTATTGCCTTGGGTTCAAATGGTTCTAAGGTGCTTGCTTCTAAGAAATTCGGAGGGTTTGGGAGTTTTCTAGTTTCTTTGCTCTCATTCGGGTCTTCTTTTCAAGTGGGTTATGGCGCGCCTTTCTCTTGACTCAACGGCCTTATGGTCCCGAATTATATCAGCTTTACATGGCTTGAATGGTCGTGTTCTTTCTGCTGCTTTCAATTCGACATGAAGCTCCATCATAACAGAAGTTAACTCCCTTAAAGTCAAATGTGTTGATCTCATTTCTCATTGTAAGATTCGTGTGGGAAAAGGTACATGTACAAGCTTTTGGAAAGATCTTTGGATTGGCGATAATCTTCTCAAGCTTTCTTTTCCTCGTTTGTTTGCCCTTGAAGAGAATAAAGACATATCGGTTGCTGATAAGATGAATACGTCTATCTCCTCTTCTTTTCGTCGTCATGTCCGAGGAGGTGTAGAGTCACAACAACTTGATCAGCTTTCGTTATTACTTGATACGGTTATTTTAACTAATATGGATGACAGATGGTTTTGGAACTTAAATGGCGATGGTGTTTTTCAAGTCAAGGATGTTCGATCTATGTTAGATGAGGCATTTCTCCCTAAAATGGAAGTTCCTACTCGATGGATTAAAAGTATTCCGATTAAGGTAAACGTTTTTGCTTGGAAACTTTATCTCGATCGTTTACCAACTAGATCGAATTTGTCTCGTGAGGGATATGTCTCGCTTCGTCTTGGCTTGTCCTCTTTGTGGATCACGTGCTAGAGATTCGTCCCATTTATTCTTCGGGTTTTTTGCTAGTGGCGGAAAAATATTCAGAAGTTAATTTGTAGATGGTGGAATTTGGATGTTCATCTTTATGAGTCGTACGAAGATTGACTCTCTTGGTTCAAATCTATCCGTTTAGGTTCTAAGACGAAAGAGGTGTTGAAAGGTGTGTTTTACGTTTCTTGGTGGAGCCTTTGGAACTTCAGGAACCAATTCCTTTTTGCGTCTCCTATTCCCCGAAAGGATGCTATTTTCGACAATATTGTTTTACGCTTTTTTTATTGGTGTGTAGCTAGATGTAATAGAACTTTGAATTGGGTTAGTTGGCTTCAACACCCTTTTTTGATTCCTTTGTAATTTTCTAGCTCCTTGCTAGTGGTTCTAATAAAGTTGCCGTTCAAAAAAAAAACCCTAAAAACTAGTTCAAAAAGAAACCCTAAAAAATTAAAAAAACTCTAACCATATTGCAAAAACGAAACACGTATTTATGAATTAAGAAGACTTAATCATAAACAAGTAACGTTTGAACAAGACAAATTACTTTTAAGAATAGTTAGGAATTGCAAGAACGGTCGTTATTGGTCAGGGATCAATTCTAAGGTTGATAAGTTTTGTAGTTTATAAGTACTTTATTAATATAACATTATAGATTATACGGAGTACTTTATCATTCAATAGGCTACCAGAAGAGGCTGATATTCTAACTAAGTGATTAGCCTAGAGTCGAAGTCTCTAAGTCACTCTGTCATCCCCTAGCTACCATTTACCTTTTTTCTAAAATAAATCAGATGTAGTTTTCGCCCAAAATGCGTATTGTTTTGTTCATAACTTTCAAACCATTTAGTATTAGCTGACATGGTTACCATTATTCTTTTCATTTTTCAGTTATGCACAAAAACTATCACCGTCATATACCTGACGCGTCGACACTCGCCGTCACAATCTGATGCCAAAAAAAAGAATTTTTTGCTTCTTTGCTTTTACCATTGCTTTGTTTTGTAGCTAGTGTTTGAAGATATCCTACCGCTTGCTATCGGATATCTTCAACAACAAATTAGTATTACTTTGATAATTTGTCACTTATTTATGCTTTTGCTATTGTTTTTTGAAAATTTGTCTGCGCTTACTATTGGATGTCTTCAATATTTATCAATAAATTTGTTATATTACTTTAATATTTTTAGTTTTCAAATCTGAACCAAGCTTTTAGGATTTCGACGCTCTCTGATTGCAAAAAAGTATTAAATGATAATTATGTGTGTAAGCTCAAGCCCCTCCATGAGCTTAGGTCTCTTAAGAAATTCTACAATCTAACGTTTACATCTTCTAGTACTAATATTCTAAGCATTTGGTCTATTATGAAGTTCAACTTTGGTATACAACTAGTAAAAATCATTGTCATTGGTATTATAGTTAATACTAAGCTAAGATTTAAATAAAGTAAGTTGAAAGACTAGTTTCACTTTTTGGATTAAAATTAGAAATATGAATATCGTTATTGCGTACTTCAACTATTATTGACTTGGTAGTAATATTATTTCGTATAGGACGGCTTTGAAAAGATCAAATTATCGAATTGATTTAGCTATATACCAATATATGAATTTACCTTCGAAAATGACCTTTAACAAGCGTATTACCCGCGCGTTGCTGTGGGTCGTTATTTTTTTGCGCGTTGTTGCGAGACATTATTAATTTTTTATTTTGTGCGGGTTTATTTTTCTGGCTTCATGTTTAATAGTTTTTTTTTTCTTATATGGGCTTATGTGTGGGGCTCATGTTTTTTTTGGCTATACAGTTTTTTTTAATATAATTTTATGGGAATGTGGGCTTTAAATGAGAATCGCGCGTTACTCCAGGGCGTTTTTTATTGTATTTTGTTCGAGTTTTTTTTTCGGTCTCAAGTTTAATAGTGCGGGTTTATTTTTGTGTTAAAATTTTATTTTATTTTTTTTCTATTTTTTATTTGTGCGGGTTAATTTTTTCGGTCTCAAGTTTAATAGTTTGTTTTTTTTATATGGGCTTATGTGTTGGGCCTCATGTCTTTTGTGTTAAATTTTTTTTTTCTATTTTTTTATTTGTACGGGTTTATTTTTTCGGTCTCATGTTTAATAGTTTGTTTTTTTATATGGGTTTATGTGTTGGGTCTCATGCCGCCGGTATTTTTTTTATCTGAATAAGTCAATACTTTTGTAATATTTTTTTCTATTTTGTGCCGAGCGGTTTTTTTACATTGCCTACAAAAAAAAATGCCAAATGGGCCGGCCCAAGTTGGGAGCCCAACTACCAGCCCATTGTGATACGACGTCGTATCAAATGAGCTTTTAAAATTTTATTTTTATTTTTTTCTATTTTTTTATTTGTACGAGTTTATTTTTTCGGTCTCATGTTTAATAGTTTGTTTTTTTTATATGGGTTTATGTGTTGGATCTCATGTCGCGAGTATTTTTTTATCTGAATAAGTCAATACTTTTGTAATATTTTTTTCTATTTTGCGCCGAGCGATTTTTTTTACATTGCCTAAAAAAAAAAAAACCAAATAGGCCGGCCCAAGTTGGGAGCCCAACTACCAGCCCACTTTGATACGACGTCGTATCAAATGTGCTTTGAGTATAATCAAATATAGTATAGTATTATGAAGATGGAGAGCCATAATAACAAATGATAACGGATATTATTGTGTATGCAACCAAAACGTCAAAATTAGTGAATGTTCAAACTAAACAAAACAAAGAAATTTGACAATTTACCTCGATTAAAAAATTAACGATACGATCTTTACTTATGCATTTGGAAACAAGGTTGTTTTACTCAGGGTCGGATTTGAGCATGTGCGGGGTGGTCAACCGTACAGGGCCTCAAATTTTGGAAGGGCGCCATGATTATGAACACGTATATACATTCAATTCGACATATACATAAATTTGTCACATATGTGTTCTGAAACGTGATTTAATTAATCCATACACAAAGTTATATGAGGAACAATTGGTTTTGGTGATTTTTAGATGTATGCATAAAGAGGGGTAATGGGTTTGATACAACTAAGAAGGTAACATTAGACTATATGCGCTTTACACCCCTTAGCTTATGAAGTTTTGACATTATTGTTTTATAAGTATTATTTTCAAACTATTGTAAAATAGTTTACAAATTTGACAGTTTCACCCCTCATGTTTGATAAAGACATTAAAGGTTCTCATAGGTTTGTGAGTTTATAAAATATCATATTTATTATCAAAATTATAAATACACATTTGTTGACTGATCCAATGTCGTTTTGACAGTGGGTCAGTTGCTACAGTAACGGGCTCCAATTTTTGGGCCAGCCCGTTTTTTTTTTTTTTTTTTTTAATTTGTATGCACAAAGTAGGAATGGAAAAAAAAAATATTACAAAAGTTCTGATTTATTCAGATAAAAAAAATACCCGCGGAAACATCTTCGATACCTAATAACTTTAAAATAATCGATATGGTCACAAACGTACAACCCATTATATTAAAAAAAAAAAACCCATATAGCAAAAAAAAACAACACTTAAAAAAAAAACTAGCCCAAAATTAGCCTGAAATCTGGCCCAAAGTAAAAAAAAAATACAAAACGGTCCCTCAACTTTTAACTATTTACGATTTTCTTACACAAAAAATCCCGTAAAAAAATTAACAAAAAAAACACGTCAAGTTTTTATTGTTCACAACTTTTTTACATTCATCGGCCCAAATAAAAAGATATCGAACTGTCCCAAAAAAAGAAAATATTCGGGAAAAAATTAACCCCTCCCAACGCAATAAAAAATTTCCCGAATCGTACAAAAAAAAGAAATATCCGGGAAAAAATTAGCCAAAAAAAAATACAAAACGGACCCTCACCTTTTAACTATTTACGATTTTCTTACACAAAAAATCCCGTAAAAAAATTAACAAAAAAAACACGTCAAATTTTTATTGTTCACAACTTTTTTACATTCATCGGACCCAAGCATAAAAAGATTTCGCAACGACGAAACCCAGGGCGGAATTTTTGCGCGGCGTTAGGGGGGGGGGGGGGCGGGAATGACCGCGGTCGTTGGGCGCGCGTTTTTTTTTTTTTTTGACGGGGTCTCGATTGTGTTTTTTCTCCAAAAAAAGAAAATATTCGAGAAATAAATTACCCCTCCCAACCAATTAGTTTTTTCCCAATCGGACAAGAAAAACTGAATATCCGATAAAAAACTAAGCCAAAAAACAACATCCCAAAAATATCCTAAAATCTGGCCCAAAGTAAAATAAAACAAAACAACCCTCACCTTTTAACAATTTACGATTTTCTTACACAAAACCAATCCCGTAAAAAAATTACAAAACCGTTCAAAAAGAGAGAAATATCATAAAAAAATTAGCCCGTCCCAACTCTAAATTTTTCTTTTCCCCAATCATACAAAAATAATGCAAATATTAAAAGATTTACTCCGCCATAACGCACTCCGTGCAAAAAAAAACTCCTGAAACGCAAAAGAAATTATCTCAGTGGAAAAAATTAGTCCCCGCCGCAACGCCGGGTTCTTTTTTTTTTTTGAACAGCAGATTATTTGATAATGAAACAAAGCCAGCAAGAGCTAGACATTACAATGAAGATACATTCGGTTGCGATTAGACCATCAGTTCCATCCATCACTTTTTTTTACCGCTTAAAACGACACCAGAAGAAACAGATCTACTTTGTACGCTCGTCAAAAATCTACTCTTCTAGGGATTTTCTCTCTTTGAAGATCTTGGAATTGCGATACCGCCAAAGAAGCCACCAAGATATATAGAATACAGCTTCCACCGTTTTCTTAACCTTTGTAGACAACCGCACAGAATCAATCCATGTGGACCACTCTTCATAGCAATCAAAATCTTCAATATTGATGTTCCACCATCGGGCTATAAGAAGATTGATATCGCGAACCATGCTACAAGAAAAGAATGAATGGCCAGTAGTTTCCACTCCCACATCGCAGTTAGGACAAATAATAGAATCGATCAGCATACCACGCGCGGGTTCTTTTGCTTGTGTATTTCAAAAGTCGACCAAAAAATTTATGGTTTTGCTAACCCACCACCTTTGGGGTGGTGTTTAAGCATTCCTTAAATAAAAAATTATCATTAAATGAAGTAGTATATTTCATAATTATACATAGGGTTTTTCTAACATGTGCCCCAGGGGCACATATTAAGATGGGGACACAGACTGCGTGTCACAGCCTGATTGGCCAGCAGTTATTGTTATTAATCATTATCAGGCCCCACAAATAAATGCAGGCCAATCAGGCTGTGACACACAGCCTGATGTCTTCTTAAATAAAAAATTATCATTAAATGAAGTAGTATATTTCATAATTATACATATTTATTCATTTTAAACATGGAATGTGATGTTAAACATGGAATGTTTGGTGTTCATTAATTGTTTTAGTTTTCAATTAAGGTATGTTTAAAGACCACCGCAAGGGTGGTGGTTAGCAAAACCCAAAAATTTAACGTCACCAATTTTAGCGTTTTATCTTCTTTTTTTCCCTTTATGTTTTTGTAAGTTTTAATTAAAGCATTCTTGCTGCTTCTTTTTTTTCAAATACATTTCACACCTATATTAGTTTTTTGTTTTGTTTAGGGGGCATACAGTAAAAGTTGTACAGGGCCTCAGAAAACAACAGGACGGCCCTGGTTGTACCTTTCATAGGTCGATTTAGAATAATCAGTTCATGAGACATCATGTTCGATGTCCCGTGGATGATTATCTAGCCAATTAGGGATATCTTCTATATATATCAATGCTTTATCAAATATTTATGTTATTTTTGCTGACGAAGGCTTTGATAATGTCAATATATCTTATTTGGGTGGATTTTGGATCCTTATTGAGGCATGTTCTGTTGCATCAAAAGAGAAAATGCTCAATCATGAGGGTTTAGCTTCTTGGTTCTCAGAACTATGCATTGCTGATCTATCTTTTGTCAATGAAGACAGACTTGTGTGGATATCTATTGAAGGACTTCCTTTTAACACTTGGAATAATAATGCATATGCGAAAATTATCTCCCAGTGGGGTACTTTGTCTGAGGTCGACAACACTCCAGATTCTTCCTCTTCTGCCAAGAAGATTTGTGTTGTTACTAAAGTCCATACCATAATAAACCAAAGAATCAAAATCATCGTAAAAGGTAAAATTTACTGGATATGTGTTAAAGAACTTGAAGCATGGGCCCCTGAGTTCAATAACGAATTTTGCGAGAATTCATCCTCTGATGAGGAATCAATGGAGGACGGAGAGTTTAACTCACAAAAAGTAGATGATATTGATCATATATCAGAATCTAGTTGTATGAAAGAAGGCAACGAGCAGCAAGCACCCAAAACAGGTAAGGAATCTGAAGATCCGTTTGGAATTTACTCAATTCTCAAGCGAAATAATCAAAAGATGCCGGAAAGTCCGATCCATCCTTTCCTCCTGGATTCACTCCGAAAGGTGTTAATGAAACTATAGAAGAAGAGGAGAATGTAAGTGTTAACAAGTCCAATTCTAATCATCACTGTAATAAGAAGCACAACTCAAATAGGAAGTGCGTATATCATAGATCGTTTAAACTAAAAGCTGGTGGTTCCAGTATCTAGATGATATGGAGGAACTAATTGAAATAGGTCAGCTATGGGGTCCAATAGTGGAAGGATGTTCTAAAGAATATAGAAGCTATTGTTTGATCTTCAAGGAGTGGACATTGGTTTACGGATGATGTTAAACCTTGAATATTTAAATGTCTTGGACATACGTTCCAAGAAAGACTGGACCGGAGTTAAATTTGAAATATAAAGTGAATTTTGCTACTATTCAAGAAACTAAGTCAAAAAAAATTGATCTTTTTGCCATCAAATCGTTATGGGGCAATTTTAATTTCGACTTTGTCTATAGCCCTTCTGTTGGGTTATCTGGTGGGATCCTTTGTGTCTGGAATCCAAATGTTTTCGCTAAAGAAAGTGTTACTGTATCTGATTCCTTTGTAGCTGTCCGTGGTACGTGGATTTCTTCTTCCTTGAAGCTAATGTTTGTTTCAGTTTATGCGCCTCAAGATATCTCCGAAAGAAAATCTTTGTGGGATTACATTAAGCATATGATTAATTTGTGGGATGGAGAATGTATCATTCTTGGAGATTTCAATGAAGTTAGATCGAAGACACAGAGATTGGTACTATTTTCAACGATAATGGTGCAAAAGCCTTTAATCACTTTAATATCATCATCATGCTTATTGACTTCCTCTTGAAGGGTATTCCTTTACATGGGCTCTAAAATCTGGTTCAAAAATGAGTAAATTGGATAGATTCTTAATTTCTGAAGGCTTGATCTCAATTTTCCCTTCGCTTGCTGCTATATGTCTTGATAGGCGTCTCTCTGATCATAGGCCCATTCTCTTACGTGAATCATCTGTTGATTATGGGCCTACGCCATTTCGTGTGTTTCACTCTTGGTTCACAAAGACTGATTGATAATCTTGTTTGCTTATACTTGGAAATAATTAATCTACATGGAAACTAACAAATTTCTCTTCTGAGAAAGAAGTTTCAAGCTCTTAAGGCGATTACAAAAAAACTGGAGTCGAGATGAGATGCTCAAGGCTTCTGCGGTGCGTCATTCAGCTCAGTCCCGGATATCAGAATTAGACAAGCTGATTGATAAAGGTTTGAGTAATAACGATAATATTAATGAAAGAATCTCCCTTTTGAAAGATATTTCATGATCTTGATAAGCGACACACACTGATTTGTGCCCAAACGGTCCAAGATTCAATGGGCTATCGAAGGTGATGAAAATTCTAAGTATTTTCACGGGATCATTAATAAAAAACGGTCTCAACTTGCTATTCGTGGTGTTCTTGTCGATGGAGAGTGGATTGAAGATCCTCTCAAAGTGAAGAATGAATTTCTCGAACACTTTTCTAATTGTTTTTCTATGCCTACAGGTCAGACTATTAATCTTGATTCACATATGTTTCAAAAGATTTCTATAGACCAGAATGCGGACCTTGAAAGTGATGTCTCTTTAGAAGAAATTAAGAAGGCGGTTTGGGAGTGTGGCACTAATAAATCTCCAGGGCCGGATGGTTTTTCCTTCGAATTTATTCGAAAATATTGGAACATCATTCAGTATGATGTGGTTAATGCTGTCAAGGAATTTTTCTCTTCTAGTAAGTTTCCTCCTGGAAGTAATTCTTCATTTATTACTCTTATTCCTAAATCATTGGATGCAAAGATGGTGAAAGATTTTCGTCCAATAAGCCTCATTGGTAGTTTTTACAAGATCGTTGCCAAGATCTTGTCCAATCGCCTATGCATTGTTATGCCTGATCTGATTAGTGACGTTCAAACTGCCTTTATTTCTAAACGTCAAATCCTGGATGGCCCTTTTATTCTTAACGAGCTTATTTCGTGGTGTAAGTATCATAAAATCAAAGCTATGATTTTTAAAGCTGATTTTGAAAAGGCCTTCGATTCGGTAAGATGGGATTATTTAGACGGGGTTCTAAATAACTTTGGTTTTGGTGTTAAATGGAGAGGGTGGATTCAAGCGTGTCTTTCTTCGGCAATGGGATCGATTCTGGTTAATGGAAGTCCCTCATCAGAATTCAAATTTCATAAAGGTTTGAAGCAGGGAGATCCTCTTTCTCCTTTCCTCTTTATTTTGGTGATGGAAAGTTTGCACATTTCGTTCAACAATATCTTGAATTCCGGGCTCTACAAAGGTATTCGTAT
Source organism: Tanacetum coccineum (assembly GCA_026074375.1). Taxonomy (NCBI): domain Eukaryota; kingdom Viridiplantae; phylum Streptophyta; class Magnoliopsida; order Asterales; family Asteraceae; genus Tanacetum; species Tanacetum coccineum. The sequence goes on along the minus strand of BQNB010050004.1, from coordinate 24,456 downwards.
TGATGAGTCTTTAACGTTATCCCATCTCTTTTATGCGGATGATGCTGTTTTCATTGGTAAATGGGATAAGGCGAATGTCATCACTATCGTTAATATGCTTAAATGTTTCTACTTGGCGTCGGGGCTCAAAATCAATATTCAAAAGAGTAAGATTATGGGCATTGGTACCTCTCAAGAAGAAGTGGATGTGGCTGCTAATGTCATTGGTTGTAACACGTTCTCCTCGCCTTTTAACTATCTGGGTGTTAAGGTCGGTTCTTCCAGCTCTAGAAGTAACTTTTGGGACGAGGTTATTGCAAAACTTTCATCCCGTTTATCTAAGTGGAAAATTAAAATGCTTTCTATAGGTGGTCGTTTTACTTTGAATAAAGCTGTCCTTAGCTCGCTTCCTATATACCTGATGTCAATCTATAAAACTCCTGTTGGTGTTTTACGTAAGATGGAGTCCATTCGCAGGAGATTCTTTAATGGTGCTGATATTAATGAGAATAAAATGTCTATGATTGGTTGGGAAAAAATAATGGTTTCAAGGAAAAAAGGAGGGCTTGGTATTTCGAGTTTCTTCGCTCAAAATCGTGCTCTTTTATTCAAATGGATATGGAGGTTCAGGTCAAAGGATTCCTCTTTATGGTATAGGGTCATTAAAGCTATGTTTGGCGATGGTGGAGCTTTAGACAACACTGGTAAGTTCGCTCGCTCTTCTACCTGGACTACTATTGTTCGTGAATGCGGAAATTTGTCTAGCAAAGGTATTAACTTGTTGTCTCATATGAAAAGGAAAGTGGGAAATGGGTTGAATACTTTATTTTGGGTTGATTCTTGGCTTACTGATATCCCCCTTAAGCAATTATACCCGCGTATGTTTGCTTTAGATTGCAATAAAAACTCTACGGTGGCAGAAAAAATCAACGCTAGCTCTATTTCCTGTTCTTTTAGAAGACTCCCTCGTGGAAGTTTAGAAGAAGAGCAATTCTCCAAACTCATCGAAGATGTTAACTCTGTCATTCTCTCGGTCTCTAATGATAGATGGATTTGGTCCCTCGATTCCTCGGGTGAATTCTCGATTAAATCTACTCGACTTTTCATAGATGATCATCTTCTTCTCGCGGTTGGTGCTCCCACTAGATGGGTTTCGGAAGTCCCAATTAAGATTAACATCATGGCTTGGAAAGTGAGTTTGGATAAGCTCCCAACTAGGCTTAATTTGTCTCTTCGGGGTATTGAAATTCCCTCTATCACTTGCCCTATTTGCAGCTGTGCAGGGGAGTCATGCTCACATCTTTTTTTCTCTTGTTCTATGGCCCGGAACATTACTACCAAACTGGCTCGATGGTGGGAGTTTGATTGCCCGGATTTATTCTCATACGATGATTGGCTTGAATGGTTTCACACTCTTCGTCTCCTTAAAGGTTTTAAGGATATATTGGAATGGGTCTTTTACGTTATGTGGTGGGTGATATGGAAGTATCGTAATCATTGTTTGGCTCATCTCAACCGCGTATAGATATGCTATTTGATGAGATTGTTTTACTCTCTTTTACTTGGTGCTCTAATAGGTGTAAAAACAATTTTGATTGGATCTCTTGGATGAAATGTCCTAGATCCTTATCTTTGTAATTTTCCTAGCGCCTTGCTAGTTTCTTAATATAATTTGCCGTTCTAAAAAAAATGCACTACTAGGGTTTAATATATCGTTAGAATTGTAGCCGGTGAGAAGAATGTGCATACTATAGCTATCAATTACTAACATTAAGTTAAATCTTAGAAGTTTAGTTTAGTGTAGAATTAACAAGCAAAGTCAAAAACAATTCAAAGTTGCCTAACATATATATGCATACTCACAACATTAATGTAAGTCGCTTCATATTTAGTTATCTACATGTAGTTTGGATATGGAATTCATGATATAATAAAGAGTATGTTGCACAAATCATCTTTGTGCTTTGATCAAATTGTAAGTTTCGTCCCTAACTTTTCGTAAGTGCAGGCACTGTTCCTATAAGAAATTTTGAGTTGCAGTTTTCGTCCATGTCCAAAGTAAAATAATTAAAATGCCCTTGTCAAAAAAATGTAACTCATGGACGAAAGCTGTAACCTACAGTTTCTACAAAGACGGCGTCTGCATTTTCAGAAAGTTAGGGACGATACCTGCAATTTAACCAAAACCAAAACAACGATTTTTGCAATTTACTCCGTATAAAAGTGCTATCATATTTGCTACTTAAAAATCATTTCCTTACAAGTTATTTAATCCATTAATTTGTCAATTGCCACCTTTAACACACACCATTACACCAACATATTAAACAATCGGTAAAGTTCCATTATTTCGGGGCACAAAAAATAGTATGAATGGTCGTAAAACATGGAGCTATGTTTATAATACTAAACTTATATATGTCGACGAAAATGTGTATGAAATTATGAAAAAAGGAAAAGTACTTTCTTTTGGGAAATAAAATAGCAAAAAGGTTACTTTTTCTAGAGTAGAAAATTGTTTAAAAAAAGAACATGCATATTGTATGTTTTACCTAATCGAGTTGAATACTAATTTGCTCATAAATATCTTTCCTAAATATCTTTGAAGTAAAACTAAAATGGAGATTTTAAATCTTTTATTTTTTAGAAGAACACCTTGATATATATCGCTGAGTCCAAGATTTTACATTGTCAAATCCAAGAATCGTAGAAAACATAAATCGCTCCATGTTTTACATTGTCACCAAATGCGACTAAATGAACTTTCATAAATCCAAGAATCGTAGAAAACATAAATCGCTGAGTCCAAGATTTTACATTGTCACCAAATGCGACTAAATGAACTTTCATGTAACATAAAACATAAATTGTAACTAAAACCATATCAGATTTTACAAACACACATAAGATACTTAATCAATATTACAAGTAGTTTAGCATTCGAACCTCACTAGATACATATAGTTGAAGTAATCGGTAAAAAGAGCGAAATGGCTTGAAATATATTTCAGTTAGATCAATTAAATCTGACAAACAGTTACCCAACTCAAATAACCACGTGAAATCTCATCCGTTTTATACTACGTATAAAACAAAAACTTCTCTCTTCATTTAATGCAAATTTTTTAAGTAATATAAAATTTTACGCATATTGTACAACATTTTATGCGAACAATCAAATTCTGTCACACATCTATCTCTTCATTCAATGCAAAAAAATTAAGTAATACAAATATTGATGCACATTGTACAATCTTTAATGCAAACAACAAAGAGTTAAAATTCAATAATACAAACATTCATGGAATATGTGCAATTAAACAATTCACAACACATACTTATTGACTGGTCAATATATTCAATTTTATTTTTTAAAACACTTATTACTAATTAATGTCATTTTTAAAACACTCTGATGAGTCGTTGTGGGGTGTATATTTTTATGATTCAAGTTTTAAATTTATATTTTGCCGACTTAACCAAAAATAACACTTTAACGGGCAGTGTACCCGGTCGATGGTAGATTCGTGGTAAGTAGGGTGTCGAACATTTGAAGCGAGGTTAAATCTCTCAATTTATTTATATTTTGGTTATCTAATCTAAGTTAATTCTAATCTAAGTCAAACTTATGCTAATCTTATGTTAGTTCTAATCCTAATTCTAACAGGTAAAGAGGAGCTATCAGCTTAAGAGACTGGCACGGGTTTGGTGGTGACTACAATTAATTCAAGACACTTTAACCCACGCAAGCAAATTAACAGAAGATAAAAGAGCGGTCAAGCCTTATAATAGAAAACTGTATTAGCCATCATTAATCCGATTAGAAGTTGGTTTGTTTATTCAGTGCAATGATTACTTATCTCGAAGTGGCATATAATTCCTAGACTTAGGCGGGACTTCATCCTAAGACCTGGACACATTAATTCTGTCACAGTTAAAGCATCCGCATAAAGCATTCTTATTTGCTGATTATAATATATATTAGGGATTAAGGCAATGGTGATCTTGTTAAACCCTAACTCATAGAGACTTTACCCACTTACTGCTTAATGGAAATTTATACTCTAGTAGTCCACTTGTCTAACTATCCAATGGAATCAGAACATTATTTGTTAAATTATTTAGATTCACCTACTAGTCAACATGTTCAATAAACCAAAGGCAATATCCGTTAACTAGTTAAGACAGAAGCGTATTCTTAGCACGAATTTAGAAGGACAGTATTTGTGATCCTATGATTCTAGATGTATAAATCACTATATGGAGAGCCATCCCGACATCTAGATTACTTGGTCCGTATCACTAGATCCAGTTGAATGATATGTCGTATACAAAAGCACGCAAACAAGTATAAATTGATAAACATAAACAAGCATACAACGATAAATTAATAAATCAGGATATAAACAAAACCAAACATTCAAATCTATTAGCCTTCAAACATCATAATTAATACAAGAGTAATGGCTTAGCCAAGGTAAACTAACCGAGTTAACGAATGATACCAAAAACTGAACAATTACAAAAGTATAAGAAATTACACGTTGTCTCCTATGGATTGGAATGTGTTGCAAGACCTCTTCTACTCTTTTTCTCCTCTGAAAATGTACTTTTGTGGTTTAGGTATCGAGAATATGATTTAGCACACTTAAAACTCATTTTTGAGTTTTATATTTATAGGGTCTAGAGTCGGTGTCGATACGGCGTATCCAATGTGTTAGATACGGCGTATTGGAGTTTTTTGGAGTAGGGACCACGATTGATATATTCCAAAATATTCACCTTCTATATTTCTAATACGACGTATTGGTCTTCACTGGATACGGCATATTGATCTTTTTTCCTTTGTGGTCTTTGGTGAGTGCAGGCACGGATACACCGTATCTTCCTTGATGGATACGGCGTGTTGCTTGTCAGAATAGTAATCTTCAAAATATCTTCGTTTAAGCTTCAGAATGCGCGCCTTTTGCTAATATTCACCAAGTACTCCATAATTACTGCAATCTCAAATACAAACGATTATGTAACAATTCTTTGCAATAATTATACAAAATGGGTTAATTACATAGGACAAATGATGCTATAAAATAGACGTTATTTGATGTCATCAAATATCCCCCTACTTGAATCCTACTTGTCCTCAAGTAACCTTTAGAAGTTTATAAAAATGTATCCTTAAGGATATTTTCCATTAAAGCATTTATTTGATCTATTACAAGTACACAACCAAACACCTCACGAAGAATAGAGATGAAAACACTCAAATCACCAACTAAATTATGTGGTGACATGTAAATGTTAATGTCGCTCAATTGCTCGGTCGTGACGAGGTATTCTATCATAGCTTGGCAAGGCATACACATTCCATCGCTAAGCTATGGAAGAAACAGTTTATAAAGGTAAATATGCGGGGGTTTTTTGATAAGGCTTAGGGATGATTATCTAATAATTTTAACGATACCAATTTATTACAGGGGGGCGACAAAGACCACAATACACACCCGTTAACGACGGGATAGACACATGTGACTGCTGTCACTCCCCCTGAATAAGCTAAAGTAGTAGGATAGTAGAATATAATGGGTATGGTCCTTGTAACTTTTCACCGCAATAGTAATAAACCAACAAGGCAGCTGAGACATGCATACATGGCCGTAACGACGGAATAAACATGCATGCTCGATCACATCCTCATTCGCGTAAAACCCATGGTTAATGATTAGGAAAGGGAATTAAATTGTTGTTAAATAAAAATCACGAAACAAATAGATTAAGTCTAAAATACAAGTTGCTAGACACTTTTTCCCGACCGTTACCATGATAAAGACATAACTATTTACAAATGTCTTGATCATAGATCAAAAACAACAACCTAAGTTGGCGTTCCCGTAACGGTCAACTTCTCAATCATCCCATACTTTACATACTCTACAAGGTAAGTGGCGATATCTTCCACTTTATACAATACTTTACATCGTCGATTTGTATCAACGAATAATCGATCCTTCGTGTAATTCCTTCAGTAGTTGCGAAATGATTATCTCCAACTTTCCTTTTCATTTTTTGTTGTGATTTTTCTATTTTTTTCATCTAACTATATAAGAAACTCAGAATAGTTTCACCATCTTCACGATCATAATAATTTCGGATAATTCCTTCGGTAATTCTTCACTCTTTGGACGTACCATTAATTGCGATGGTAGTAAAAATACATGAGTTTTGACTATAATATACATTCCCATTTGTAATGTGCAAATTTTTCCAACCGTACCAAAATTGACAATTTCGACACAAGACTCGGGAAATACAAACTTTACACATTAAGCAACTAGCAACTGTAAAATAAACTTAATCTAACATGGTAGGCTAAGGTGTAAAGGTGTAACGAAATAAATAATTGGTGTATTTCCTAAAGGATTGGCTCTACGGGTTGTTCTAGAGGTATCTTACTCTTAAAGTGAGAGTAAACAAAGGGTTTATAAGGAGGTTAAATAACTAGTGTAGTTAGTTAATAAGCAACATGTAAAGGCGTTTTGGGTGTAATCCTAAAAGTTTACCAATTTAAACAAGTTACTCCATCTAAATCCATAGTACTCATCACTGCGGTCTCGAGTGATATACCAGGCCAAGTTCTAAAGTCTACAACATCATCGGCACACTCATATTTTTGTAGAATTTGGGTAAACATTTAGAAACGGATAAGGTTAAACTCTCATAATATCTAACAAGATTTATTGTGTGCGGGTTATGTATCAAGTAATTTCACAAAAATATGCTTGAAATTTTTTAAATTTGAGCATAGTTTAAGCATTTTAATATGAAAAATAGGACAAGTAAACATTCTAAATCCATCCCCCCACTTGAATTATACAACGTCCTCGTTGTATATATAAAACATTAATTACGGGAATTAAAAAGAATTAGAATGAGAAACTCCCTTGATATTTTGCTCGGTAGATTCTCCATGTAGCATTTATTGAGCAAGATTGTGTGTTGAACAGCCGCCTTGAAGTTTCAAGACTCCAACACTTCAAGATCTCCAGATTTGTAAATTCTTCACCAATATTCGTCGATATTACTTTCACGAGGTCCTGTGTAAAATATAGGAAAAACATGCATTCCTATCTTGGTACCTACGATTAATTTAAACTAAACTAAATACGTGTCAGTCTGGTGAATACGCCATATCATGCGCATGAATACGCCGTATTGCCAGAACTGACAATAATATTTTTTAAAGTGCATAAAAAGTAAAGACTGCTAACGTCTAGACATTCAATACGCCGTAAGGTATGGAGCGGATACGCCGTATTGATGTCTGGAAAGACAGACTCGATAAAATTAAATAACATTCCGGGTTGTCTCCCGGGAAGCACTTTTATTTACAGCAAAATCTTTAAGTTAGACTTTTCTTTAACTTCTCTTTACCATTCCATCTCATGCACGCTAGTGTGCCCGCGTGTGAGCCATTGTTTCATCTTCGCATCTCGGACATATTCGGGTCCTAAGTTCAAGACTCCTTTGTAGAATCCCTTAAGCTTTTGGTAAGAGTGCGAGATTCCATTAATCCTATCCTCTTCACTTACCTCCAGTAATGGCGAGATCTTGTTGCATTGTTCATTAGTGTGGACAAAAATAACATCGCCCATTCCTTCACTACGATAAGCATCCATATCTTCTAAAACTGCAAAATCTGTTATGATAGAACAAGTTCCAACAAAGATAAGTATGTTCATTAAGGTTCCAACTGCATTATTTCTCTTGTATTCCATTTTGTCCTTCATTATAGAGTTATGAAACTTTTTGGACATTACATTGACGTATAATATAGGGAAAGAATTAGCGTGTAAAAACTCAAAACCTATCATGCAAGAGAACTTCAAGTTGTAGGCACAATCTATATGGATATTCTTATCATGGTCGCAATCACTAGGATATCCAAAAACTTTGCTATCTATTTTAGCATCATTCCTAGCTCTAAATTCCTCAACTACCTTATCTTCCTCAATGATGGGCATTAATTTATCACCTTGATTTCTCCTAAGCTCTAATGGTACATTAAGATCATTTAGTTCTATGTAATCCTCAAAGAAATGGTCTAATGATCTATTCAACACCAAAGTCTCTCTCATTACCCTAGCTTCTAAATCAAGTTCCATTCTTTCTCTCAAACTTAGCATGTAAACCCTCTTAATTAAACTGCTAGCAGGTTTAACACTTGTAAAAATAATCCTTTCTTCCCTAACCCTCAAAGTAATCTTTCTTTTGTAAACATCAATCTTAGCACGAGCGGTAGACAAAAATGGTCTTCCGAGGATCAAGGGCACTTTGATATCCTTGGGCATATCCATAATTATAAAGTCTATTAGGAAAACAAATTTACCAATTCCTACTAGCACGTTTTTAGCAATTCCTTTAGGATATTTCACAGTCCAGTCTGCTAATTTAACTGTTAACTTAGTGTGAGCTAATTCGCCGAATCCTAAGTTAAGGTAGGTCGAGAGAGGCATAACACTAACGCTAGCTCCTAAGTCAACAATGGCATTATCAAAGCATACATTATTAATAAAGCAAGGTAAAGTGAAACTCCCTAGGTCTTTCTTCTTTTTGGGTATGGAATTATCGATATGTAAAGCTTCAGAGTAAGCTTCCGAGAATTATGGTCCATATGATCTCTTCTTTTCTTCACAGTAGTAACCATTCAAACGACTTTGAAATGGAATCGTCATTTGTCTTGTCTCGTACATCTGTGTACGGTTCTGTCCAGTGGATACGACATATTGGGAGGATCCAATACGGCGTATTGGGCATGAATCAGCTTCAATAGTAGTTGAAATCGACTTGACTTGATCTCTCAGGTTCGCTTCAGTAGAGCTAGGTAGACTTATAAATCCTCTTTCCTATAGTACCTTGCTCATCTGCCCGATTTGAATTTCTAAAGTTTTAATCGATGCTCCTTGGCTTTTGAATGGCAGCATCCGTTAAAGCTCAGATTTCCTTAATCAAATTGGATTTTTCTTCACGTCTCTTTGCTGATTCACTTATAAACTTGCTCAGGGTATCTTCCATAGATTGCCTTCATTCTTGGTACGAAGGATTTGCATTGTTCATTTGATAGAATCCCAAAGCTGCTGCTTTATATCCCCCTCCTTAAAAAGGTTCACCAAATTGCGTGTAGTAAGATTTTTTGAGGGTTTTCCCTTCTTCTTTTAGTGGGTAATCTTTGGTGTAGTGGGGTCCTTTGCATTGTTCGTATCTAACTTGAGCAGCATAGACTTTTTCATTCACTTTCTTGATTTCTCTTCCTAGATTATTGAGTTGTGCTTGTATAGTTGCCAATCCGTCAGAAGTTTCAGTACTTCTTGACCTAGATGTTCCATTGTGCCTATTCTGAGAGTATTCAGCCATTTCTTGGATGGCTACTTTTGCATCAGCAGTAGTCTTAGATGGTATTGCACCTCTTGAATCTGTTAGCCCGATTTATCTCTTAGTAGTTTTTGTATTTGTACTGGGCTCAAGCCCAAGTCTAGAATATTCTATTACATTGTATTTATACTATAGGGTTTGATTAATAAATCACGATTCAACTCAAATACCTTCATGGTATCAAAGCCTTAACAACCGATCCTAAAACTAAACCCTAAATTTCATTCGTCTTCCAAACAGCCTTCTTTTTTCTTGATTTTCCTGCCTGCAAAGGTCACGAATTTGTGGTTAAAATCATGCTTAGGTCACAATTGATATTAGTTGTGCCAAGGTCATAACCATTTTTTTTTGGTTTACAGTCATCTCTTGCTGTTTTCTTTTTGGTTTACTAGAAGCATACAAACTTTAACCCCCACCTGTTGTTTTCTTTTTGCTTTTATACTCTATTCACGATCACCACAGTAAACCCTCCATACACAAACAATGACTGGATCCAAAATCCCTCAACACGTTACGCCCCTCTCGAAAGAAACTCTCCTTGGTTATGCACCATCATCTTTTAACACGTGTACCAGATAAGCTTGACCTCAACAACTGGAATTACGGGTCCTGGGAATTCTTCTTTGTGCAACTATGTGAGAGTTATGATGTGGACAAGTTCATTCGTCCCCCTACTACTGATGCAACTGGTCTGAGATCTTCGAAACCTCTTACACTCGAGGAGCTCAAGGTAGATAAAATTGTGCTCTCATGGATTCTTTTTACTCTTTCAGACTCACTTAGAGCTCGTCTTGTTGTGACGCGGCCTAAATCTGCTATGGAAGCTTGGAATCTTATTGATGAGATTATCAAGGATAATAAACGATCCCGCACCAATGCCTTAGAGGCCAAGTTAAGTTCCATCAAACTTAGGAATCAAAGCATGGAATCGTACTTTCAGAAGATCGACTCCCTAGTCAATATACTCACTAGTCTTGATGCTCGTATTAATGAGGAAGATGTGGTTCACTATGCTCTTGAGGGTTTACCAGACACATACAATCTGGTTTATGGATATATGCATTGGAAGGACACTTTTCCCGATCTCAAAATGGTGCGTTCGTTGTTAATCACCGAAGAGATGCGATTGAAATATCGAGCTCTTGATTTGCCCGTGGACTCCTCTTCTCCTATGGTCCTTATGGCAAATTCAGGTACAAGTCGTAACTCTTCTTCTACTATGCCTCAAGTCAAGTCAAGGAACCCTTGTTTTAATTTGCTAAAGGATCTTGTCATTTTGGAGAAACATGTCGTTATGTGCATGATGCAAGTGCTCGTTTGGGTACTAATCTTAATGGGTCTACTCGGGGTCGCGGCAATAGTGACAATACTACTAATGATTTGTTGCAAAAATTACTTCATCAATTGAGCTCTATGAATTGTAACTCTACTGTTCCTATATCGAATTCTTCAAATACCATGCCTGTTACGTTTAATGCTAGTCTGCGAGCCCACTTTGGCCCAACTACTGGCCCACAACTTGGCGCTCCTCTTGGTTTTTCATATCCGGCCCATCCGTCCCATAATGGTTCTAGTATAACTACACCAGCCGGCCCATCTTCTGGTTCTAGTATAACAACACCAACCGCGGGTTCCACTCAGCCAACCGGACAACCAACCATTCTACCGCACGCTTTTTCGACTGAGACTCTTCGGGATTCGAACAACGGTGATTGGAATATGGACACAGGTGCGAGCTCTCATCTTAATGCTTCTAGTACTTGTCTTAGTAATGTTTTTAATACTTGTTTATATCCATCTGTCTCGGTTGGTGACGGGTATTCTATTCCCGTCACCAATACGGGCCATAGTATTTTGCCAACATCTCATGGTGATCTTCACCTTCGTAATGTTCTTATCACACCTTCTATTGTTAAAAAATTAATTTCAGTGCGTCAGTTTGTTCGTGACAATAATTGTACCATTGAATTTGATGCTTTTGGTTTTTCTGTCAAGGATTTTACCACTCGTCGGGTTCTGCTCTGATGTGATAGCATGGGGGATCTTTACCCGGCCACATCTCCATCTCCCATACCTCATGCGTACCTTGTCAGTCAACATACGTGGCATCAACATCTTAGACATCCAGGAAGTGAAGTGTTGTGTCGTCTTATTTCTTCTAGTTTTATTTCATGTAATAAGGAAAATCCTCCCGTTCTTTGTCATGCTTGCCAGCTTGGCAAACACATGAGACTTCCATTTGTCAAGTCTGAAACTGTGATTAGTAACTGTTTTGATGTCATTCACTTGGATGTGTGGACTTCACCCATTTCGAGTTTGTCTGGTTTTAAATATTATGTCTTATTTTTTTGATCATTATTCTCATTTTGTTTGGGTGTTTCCTTTGATTCGTAAATCCGATGTTTTATCTAAATTTGTATTGTTTCGCAAATATGTTCACACTCAATTTAAGTGTGAAATTAAGTCTTTCCAGTGTGATCATGGCGGTGAATTTGACAACCATGCCTTACATAAGCTGTTTGCTGACAATGGCATTCAGTTTGGATTTTCTTGTGTCAAAACATCTCAAAAAATGGTAAATCAGAGCGCATGGTTCGAACCTTTAATATTCTTATTCGCACTTTACTTTTTCAAGCCAATCTCCCACCAACCTTTTGGGTCGAAGCACTTAATATAGCTACTCACTTACTTAATATTTTACCTTCCACTGCCATTAACAATAACATTCCCTATACCCGGCTTCTTGGCAAAAACCCTGACTATAGCCTTTTACACACCTTTGGGTGTCTTTGCTATCCGCACCTTTATCCTACTCACAAACTTGAACCACGCGCTACGCCTTGCATTTTTTTGGGACATGCCTCGAATCATCGTGGGTATCGTTGTCTTGAGTTATCCACGAATAAATTAATCATCTCTTGTCATGTGACTTTTGATGAAACTGTTTTCCCATATGGCACCACCACCATTACTTCCGCGCCCAATTATAATTTTTTGGATGATTCGTATGACCCTCTACCTCAACCAAAACCTTCCATGGTTAATACTCACCCCAATCAACAATCCACTATTCACATTACACCAATCACACCGGCCCACTCCCTTCCTGCAACCCTGTCCCATTCAACAGAGGCCCAACATATTAACTCTACCCCAGTCCTAACTCCTAATGACCTTGCTCCGGCCCATTTATCAACCACCAATACCGCCCATCATCAATCCCTATTACTGGACTTATTTAATGAACAAGCAACATTAGAAGCTACTGTTCCTACCAATGCTCTCAACCCGAACCCCGTGTCTACTCATCCCATGGTCACACGTTCTCAGGTCGAGACTTTTCATCCTATTTAACGTCTTTCTCTCCATGTGTCATCTGTTTCTCCTCTGTCCAAATTGTATAGTGATGCGTTTAATGATCCTAATTGGCAAAATGCTATGCAAGATGAATATAATGCTCTTATTAATAACAAAACTTAGACTTTAGTACCTAGACCACCGGATATCAATATTGTACGTTGTATGTGGCTTTTCCGTCATAAATATTTGGCTGATGGCACTCTTCGTCACTACAAAGCTCGTCTTGTGGTGAATGTTAGTACTCAGATTGAGGGCGTTGATGTTGATGAGACTTTCAGTCCGGTTGTGAAACCTAGTACTATTCGGACTGTACTTAGCTTGGCTACTTCTCGACATTGGCCGATTCACCAGCTTGATGTCAAGAATGCCTTTTTACATGGTGATTTATCTGATATGGTTTATATGCATCAGCCATCGGGATTTCAAGATCATGACCATCCTGATTATGTGTGTTTATTACAGCGGTCACTTTATGGGCTCAAGCAAGCTCTTCGTGCATAGTTTCATCGGTTTCCATCTTATATTACTTGGGTTGGTTTTTATCATAGTCGTTGTGACTCCTCCATATTTATCTACAGACAAGGGACTGATACTGCTTATTTGTTATTATATGTCGATGATATTGTTCTTACTGCTTCTTTTGAGGGTTTATTGCAGCGGATTATTCGTTCTTTGCATCAGGAGTTTGCTATGACAGATTTGGGTCCACTTAATTATTTTCTGGCTATTTATGTCACGCGTGATTCTTCAGGTTTATTTTTGTCACAGAAAAAGTATGTTGTTGAGATTTTGGAGCGAGCATATATGGTTACTTGTAATCCTTGTCGGATTCCTATTGATACTGAGTCTAAATTGGGTTGTGATGGTGCTCCGGTTTCTGATCCGACTTTATATCAGAGTCTTGCGGGTTCTCTCCAGTATCTCACTTTTACTCGGCCGGATATTTCTTATGCAGTACAACAGGTTTGTCTTTATATGCATGATCCTTGGGAGCCTTATTTTTCTGCTCTTAAGAGGATCCTGCGTTATGTTCAGGGTATGCTTAATTATGGTTTGCAGTTATTTTCATCTTCCACTATGGATTTGGTTGCTTATTCGGATGCTGAGTGGGCTGGTTGTCCTACTACTCGATGTTCTACTTCAGGTTACTGTGTTTTTCTTGGCAATAACTTACTCTCTTGGTCCTCTAAGCATTAGCCGATGCTTTCTTGTTCCAGTGCCGAGGCAGAGTATCGTGGTGTTGCCAATGCTGTTGCTGAGACTTGTTGGTTACGCAATCTTTTGCGTGAGTTACATTCTCTACTTTCTTTCGCTATGCTTGTTTATTGCGACAATGTTAGTGTTGTATATGTATCTTGCAATCCTGTTCAACACCAACGCACGAAGCACATTGAGATTGACATACATTTGTTCGAGATTTGGTTGCTGCTGGACATGTTCGAGTGCTTCATGTTCCTTTTCGTTATCAGTTTGCTGATATCTTCACCAAAGGTTTGCCTTCGGCATTGTTTGAGGAGTTTCGTTCTAGTTTGAGCGTCTGAAGTCCTCATGCTCCAACTGCGGGGGAGTGTTAGCCCGATTTATCTCTTAGTAGTTTTTGTATTTGTACCGGGCTCAAGCCCAAGTCTAGAATATTCTATTTCATTGTATTTATACTCTAGGGTTTGATTAATAAATCACGATTCAACTTAAATACCTTCAGAATCAAGAATCTATCGAGTAGGAATTCCCAATCCATTATAGAATAAGATTACCTCCTGCATCTTCGTTAAATAGTGTCGAGGACACTTTATCAAGAGTTCTTTAAATCGCTCTCATGCTTGGCAAAGGTTTTCATCTGGTTCTTGCTGAATGTTGTTGATTTCCTCTATTTTCTTTGCAGTTTGAGCAGGTGGGCAATATTTGTTCAAAATTTTTGTTTTAAGACTATCCCAAGTTGTAATTAAACTAGTTGGTTCATTTCTTAGCCAACGACTTGCGGCTCTAGTGAAGGACATAGGGAATGCTCTAAGCATCACTTGGTCTATAGTAATATTTGGAATGTGGAATATATCAACGATCTCAAGAACTTTCTCAATGTGTTCGTTCGCATCTTCATGATCCGAACCGCTGAAAGTATTAGTACGTAGTTCCTTGAGAAATTGGCCCTTCAGTTCAAAGTTATCCTTGTCTTCAATTTTAGGCCTAGCAACTCCCGATCCATAGTCGGCTCTAGTTTTGCTCATGTATTGCTCCATTTTTTCCGCCATTGTTTCCGCAACTTCTTCCTCCGAGTATTCTTGGTCAAAAAATAAATTGAAATCGGGTGATCTCAATTCGTCAAGACTTGGTGTCTTGAAGTGCTTCTTAGATGATCAAAATTCTCGTTTTGGTCCTTCGAATGGTGTGTATAGCTCGTTCATTGAACTCCTTGTCATGCACTACCTGAAACAAGGGATAAACAATCAGTAGGATAAGCTTGAAACAAAGAAAACACAGATATACGGAATCGAATGTGGAAAGCTACTGTTACTGTTTCAGATGATTGATACGCCGTATTCAATAGAAGTGAATACGCCGTATTAATCAGTTGAATGAATACGCTGTATTGGATAGAAGGTTGGATACGCCGTATCCAATGGAAGTGGATACGCCGTATCGAGTTATCTACCAGCACAGTGTATTAGGAAAACAATTAAATTAAACTCACAAATATACAAGCAATCAACTAAACTAACAAATATACAGAATATACAAGAATATACACTAATCTAATTTACACTACTCCTAAGGATTATATCTAATCTAATAACCAAAACATAAAAAAAAGATTAAATTTTCACTCCCCGGCAACGGCGCCAAAAACTTGATGTGTCGTTGTGAGGTGTATATTTTTATGATTCAAGTTTTAAATTTATATTTTGCCGACTTAACCAAAAATAACACTTTAACGGGCGGTGTATGCTAATCCTATGTTAGTTCTAATCCTAATTCTAACAAGTAAAGGGGGGTTCTTAGCCTGAGAGACTGGCATGGGTTTGGTGGTGACTATAATCAATTCAAGACACTTTAACCCACGCAAGCAAATTAACAGAAGATAAAAGAGCGGTCAAGCCTTATAATAGAAAACTGTATTTGCCATCATTAATCCGATTAGAAGTTGGTTTGTTTATTCAGTGCAATGACTACTTATCTCGAAGTGGCATATCATTCTTAGACTTAGGTGGGACTTCATCCTAAGACATGAACACATTAATTCTGTCACAATTAAAGCATCCGCATAAAGCATCCTTATTTGCTGATTATAATCTATCTTAGGGATTAAGGCAATGGTGATCTTGATAAACCCTAGCTCATAGAGACTTACCGACTTACTGTTTAATGGCAATTTATACTCTAGTAGCCCACTTGTCCAACTATCCAATGGAATCAGAACATTATTTGTTAAATTATCTAGATTCACCTACTAGTCAACATGTTCAATAAACCAAAGGCAATATCCGTTAACTAGTTAAGCCAGAAGCGTATCCTTAACACGAATTTAAAAGGACAATATTTGTGATCCTATGATTCTAGATGTATAAATCACTATATGGTGAGTCATCCCGACATCTAGATTACTTGGTCCGTATCACTAAATTCAGTTGAATGATAGGTAGCATACAAAAGCACGTAAACAAGTATAAATTGATAAACATAAACAAGCATACAACGATATTACTGCTATTCTCAAATACAAACGATTAAGTAACAATTCTTTGCAATAATTATACAAAATGAGTTAATTACAAGAGACAAATGATGCTATAAAATAGACGTTATTTGATGTCATCATACCCCTAAAATGAAAAGTACATGTTATTATACACATTATACAAACTAATAAAACACGTAAAGCTTTATACAATTTATATGTTAATACATATAGTTTTGAAAGCCGGACTGGGCCAACGGGTTCACCGAGAACATGAGCAGTCACCGGTCCGGCTAGCAAATAAAAGCCGCCTGAAAATGAATTGGAGAGAACCGGTTAGTACCTATAAAAATGGGTGAACGGGCCTGATCAAGGTTATTTTCCTTTTATTTTTCTCCGATTAAACACAAAGTACCCGCCACCGCAACGCGCGGATACCTTGCTAGTAATATACCAACCTATGTAAAATAACTTATATTCCCGCAGTCTCAAACATTTTGTTCATCGACAAAAATCACTCAATTTAAAAAAAAAGTATAATTAATTTTTTATGGTGAAAAATGAACATATATTAATCTACAATGATTACAAATCATAAAAATAAAATGACATTTGGGCATACCAAAACCAAGATACAATACTGTTAAACAATAACTATATTGTCTATTAGCCATACTACGTATCGGATACAACAAAAAAAGAACACTGACAAGTCTTTTTTTGAAACATACATCTGATAAAGCATACAACAATACCATCTATAGAAAAAAAATATAATTATTACGATCTTCTTTTTCTTACCTTTTGCAAAATGACAGTTTTATTCATAACTAATTAAGTACTTACTTCTTTAAAATTTGTTATAATAACTTTAAATGACAGTAATATGATAAAATCAATCAAATTTCTTCTTTTACTTTTAGTACAAGCTAATATTAAAACGTGAACAATTTTTTTAAGACGATGCAAGTATATATTTATTTCAATAATACTTTCTCCGTCTCAAAATTATTGTCCTAAAAAAAACATATATATTTATTTCAATAATACTTTCTCCGTCTCAAAATTATTGTCCTAAAAAAACATATAATTTAAAAAAAATACATTTATTACTGTTTTCTCTTTCTTATTTTTTTGGCAGAATGACAATTTTACCCTTATTTAATTAATTAAAGTTTGTAATAATAATTTCAAACAAGGATAAAATATTAATTTGATCAAATTTCTCTATCTATTTTTTATTAGTGGATAATTAAATTAGCACATTCTAAAAAGGAAACGTAAACAATAAAATGGGTCCAAAGGAGTTTATGGTAAGATTTAAAAGAACGAATGGTTAACTAGTATCAAAAGTAACAAAGTAAAAATAATCAAGCAATAAAAAAAACAAGAATATTTCCACGTTAATGGGACTCTCAAGACTTTCTATAAATATCATTTCCACAATCACACAAACAAAACACACACTTCTCTCCCACCACCACTTTCCGACCACCAGAAAAATGAAACTCCGGTCACTTTTCTCCACTTGCTCCACCACCAACTCCACCATCTACACCACCATACCACCACCTTCACCATACCCATTCTCAGACACCACCAGCCTCAACAGCAACCTCTCACTCCAAACCCTACCTTCAGTCCCATCACTCCAAACCTCGCCGGAAAACCCCACCACCGTCGTGAACCACCGTTTCCTCACCACCATCAAACCCTCATCAGGCCAACATGTTAACTACCTAGCAGTTAAGAACAACCGTTTATATGCAGCTAGTGGTAACCTTGTCCATGTTTTCGATATGATGACGTATGCCCTAGTTGATGTTTTTGGTTCCAAAGATTTGTTGTCAGGTTCTGTTAAGTCAGTTATGTTTGGTCATAATGGACACGTGTACACTTCTCATCAAGATAGTAAGATTAGGGTTTGGAAGCTAAATGAGAATAAAAGACATAAACATTGTGTTACTTTGCCTACGTTGCATGATAAGTTGGTGAGATCTATTTTTAGTAAGAATTATGTTAGTGTAAGGAGACATAGAAGAAAGCTGTGGATTGAGCATCATGATGCGGTTTCGGGTTTATCGGTTGTTAATGATGAGTTAATGTGTTCGGTTTCGTGGGACAAGTATTTGAAGATTTGGAGTAATACGAGTTTTAAGTGCGTCGAGAGTGTCAAAGCGCACGATGACGCGATAAACGCGGTCGTGGTAGCGCGGGATGGGACTATTTACACGGGGTCCGCGGACCAAAGGATAAAAGTGTGGGGGAATGTGGTTGGTGACAGAAAATATGGGTTAGTCGCGACGTTGGAAAAGCATAAATCGGCTGTGAACACGTTGGCGTTAAATGGGACGGGGTCTATTTTGTTTTCGGGTGCGTGTGATAGGTCGATATTGGTTTGGGAGAAGGAAGATAGCGCGAATTATATGGCTGTGACCGGCGCGTTAAGAGGTCATTCTAAGGCGATACTTTGTTTGATTAACATGTCGAATCTATTGTTTAGTGGATCAGCTGATCGGACCGTCAGGATCTGGCAACGCAGGTTACAAGGGAAGTTTTGTTGTTTGACCGTGTTGGACGGGCATAGACAGCCCGTCCGGTCATTAGTTGCTGACGTAGATTCAAACTCAATTGCTACGTCTTCATCGACGATAAAAGTATTTAGTGGAAGCTTTGAAGGAGAAATCAAGATATGGAATGTCGAGGTTTCAAATCTTGCAAGTCCAAAACATCTTCTCAAAATGAACTTAAAATGATCAAACTATATTTGTTCTAGTTATTAGTTGTTATTTATTATAGTTGTATAACTTAAGAAATTGAAAGATGAATTTTGGTGATCCTTGTACTTAACATCCTCATAATTGGTGATTATTTTTGGTTTTACCAATTTTTGATTTGTAATATTGTATCAAATGTTTTTGTTTCGAGTGAAATTATTAGTTAATATAATATTTGATGATTTCGTGTTACATTTGTTTTTATTTGAATATAAAGTTGGTGTTGATCCACGAATTAAAAGTTGGTTCTAACTTCAATATGTTCTTTAAACATTTTTATATTTTAGGCTATTACATTTTGTAGATTAGTTATCTGAGATATCAAGTGATTGGATGATGGGCGTAAATAATAACGTTTGTAGCATCAATGCAAGAATTAAAATATGTTTTTTTTTTCTTTTTTATGTAACTATACGCTATCTCACAGCTTATATCTCGATGAAAACAACTATCAAGCTTTTGGATTTATTGTCCACTAGCTAGTATAAGCCTTGTTCTTGTTTAAACTACAAGTAGCTAGTTGTTACCGGTACGAAATAATATAATCTTACATGTTCGTCCCTTTAGTTTGTTTCTAAATACATTTAAGGCATGTTTGACAAAATAAGCTGAAGCTAGTTGAGAGCTAAGACTAAATCTGGCTCTAGAGCTTATAGTATAAGTTGAGAGCTGAAACTTATATTTTTAAAAAGTTGTTTAAGAATTAGTTTGAGCTGAAACTTATTAACGTAAAATCGCAAAAAGATACATAAAATTAACACATTTATTTTGAGATTTTGCTTGATAATTGATTATACTTTAAAAGATATTTACGTAATTTGACTAATTATAAACCGTTTATAACAAGTTTGAGCTTCTGGCTTATAAAAATTTATGTAAACCTATATGACAAAAAATTTATTCTATAAGTTTGTTTTAAAAGCTTAAACTCTATAAGCTTTTACAAGCCTCGTGCCAAACACAACCTCAAGATACAAATATGAGAATAAAAACCTACAAACCTATAATCCTAAAATTGTTTGGTACATTTTATCCTATATCCTACTCGTTGACAAAAATGTTCGGTGGCAGTTTTGACTAAATTGTCTTTTAATCGATCGAGTAAAAGTAACATCCCATATTTATGGATATAACTCATCCGGATTTACATACAATTTCAAGCATATTGTCCTAATGTCATAGCTAAAGATCATGAAGAATGAGACAAACTAAGCATCATATATAATTGTATCATATAATAAGAGATGAAAAACCCAAAAAAGATGGAATTAAAAATTCGAAAAATTTCGCAGTAGCCATTTGGGTTACGAGTTATCTTGAAATGACACTGACAAATTTTTTTTTTCAAAATACCCATGTAAATCGCGCCCCCAACAACACGCGATCTAAACATGTGTCCACGTGTCCGTTCATCCGCGTTAATGAAAAAATACATAAATTTTTTTTTTTTTAATATGAACCCCCCCCCCCCCCCCCCCCCCCCCCCCCGCGATTTACTTAAAAAAATTTTTTTTTTTTTTTCGAGTCCGGTTAGGTATAATATTAGGGTTTAGGGTATGCCATGCTTAGTTTATTGATCTCGGGCATGTTTGCGTACGTATTTGGATACTCAAATGTTTTATTTAAAATAATTTATTTGGTCATTTGTGTAGTCTTTGATGAGCTCTACTTAATGAATAAAGATTTAATAAAAATAGTTTTAATATGCCTAAGATACGATGGTGCAAAATGTGTCAGTTTTTCATTTTGTAAAATGTTTAAAATCACAAATTTTAAACCTATGAAAGAGATGAATAGTACCGAATAGTACCATTTTTTATTTGTAGATCGCGTGGCTATGAGGGTGATATACTTTTTTTTATAGGTCTTGTAGATGAATAGAGATGAATAGTACCGAATAGTACCAAATAGTATATTTTACTATACACTTTCACTGTATACTTTCACTGTACTAGTTTGTAACTTTCTCATTTGAATTCGATATAAATTGATAGTCTGTCTCTTGAATTAGTTCAAAGAAACAGAAGGTGAAGTTGGTGTTGGTGTTTTCTTATAATTGAAGTTCTCTTAATTTAGTGCAAACGAAACAGAAGTTCAAGTTGTTGATTGTTACCATTCCCTGGTTACTTGTTTATTATAAATGGATAATGACCGGTATAACGAGGCAAAATATTTTTTATTTTGTACATTTGAATATTTAATAATTTTGATTGTATATATGTGAAGTAAGATATATGCTTATCTTTTCTTTATTTTTAGGTTAGCTACTCCATAATATTTTTCATCTTTAGGGTTTGTAGCAACTCTTGTTTCTTTCAATCAAAAGTTATTTAATGTTTAATCTTTTGTGCTATTGATCTTGTGATTAATCTATGGAATGATCTAGGGATCCTACAATTTTGTAGAGAATTGTATATTAATACATTTTATGTTAGGTCGCCAAATTGATGATGAAAATGATGATGATGAAAATGTTCCTTTGAATTACTCTATAAATAATGAATTAAGTATACAATTTGGTAGAGAGGAATTCTGCCTAATAACTGGTTTAAGGTTTGGAGTAGAAAATTGGGAGGAGTATGATACCCAAGCTAATCTTCCTTTTAGACGACGTGTGTTTCCGTCACATTTAGATGGGCAACCTATTACGGGTATCGACATAGAAAATGCGATTGTTGGGCCTACATTTGCTGAATTATACGACAACGATGCTGTTGGCCTTTGTTGTCTAGGCATCTTGCAACTTGTTTTATTAGGTGCGGAGAATAAACGTAATGTCCCGGAGTGGTTGTTAAGAATAGCAAATGATAGAGTCGCTTGGAACGAATATCCTTGGGGTTCATATGTGTGGCCAACATTGTACTCCCAACTTAGGAACGCAACCGTTAGACGTTGGGGGCCCTTGTATGTCGATCAGCCTACAAATGAAGATGATTGGACAACATATTCAATCTTTGGATATACTTGGGCGTTCAAGGTATGTCAAAAATAAGTTTATAATTTTTTATTCGGCATTTAAGTTATATGTATAATGTAAAATAATTAAAACAATGTATTTTTTTAGACTTGGATTTTGGAGTCTTTCCGAGTGAATGCGACCCGGTATTATGAACGTTTAAATCAGTATCCTAGAGTTGCTGCTTGGAGGAAGAGAAAGGGAAGGTTTACGGTAGAGAAGGTTTTGCCTTTATTTGAAGTAAGTTTTATTTTTTTAATAGTTTATTAAGTTGATTATGTTATTTATTTAATAATTAATATATTTTATTTAAAGGGAAATATACCTATTGCGAGATTGACACCAGACGATATTGAGGCTCGATCGGACTGGTGGATTTCTAGTAAGGCATACTTCGACGGATTTATTGATCAAGTTGAACGAGTACCTTTTGATGTTAGCCGTCAAAACATGGAAGAAATTCCATCCGGTATTTACCGACAGTTTGTTGAACAAAAAATTGAACTTGAAAGAAATAAAAAAGCTGTTGATGACATTAAGGAAGAAATGCAAAAATTTAGGGAAGAGATGAATGCTCGGCCGGTGCGACAAGAGAATATAGTACCGATTATTGCTGGACCACATTATGGGTTAAGCGATTTTAGTGAATTTCGAAGCATGCCGGTATGACTTTTGTACATTTAATATAAGGTATTGTAATTAAAGAATATAATTTTGTATTTATGGGTGTTCACAGGCTGGTCCGTCTTCATTCATGAATATGGGTACGCCACCAAATATCCAAACCCCAATGTGGTCCCAACCTGGTTCATATGATAGGCAAAGACAGATGCCGGAGCAGTCTGCCAGTCACTATTGGCAACCCTCGTCGCATCCTGGTTCTTATGCTTCGTTTGGTCAAGGTCAAGTGCCATCTCATATGGGTAGGCCAGATATGCAATTCACTATTGACACGCAACATGATGTTGATGGCATAGTTGACGAGGTAATCCTATTTTTATATACGAATATAATTATATAGTAATACCAATCATGAATTAATAAATTCTTATTAATTTTTGTTTTTTAGAATATTCCGAATAGAGGGAAAAGGCAACAAGTTCCTAGCAAGTATCTAGTAAGTCCATTCACGGTACAAGCTCCTACTACAACGGTACCAAAGCAGCGTGTTTCTAAAAGTAAAAATAAAGGGAAAAAGGCTAATTTATTGCCTGTTAATCTTGGGGGTGCTTTTGAGGGTTACAATGAAGAAGAGAATAATGTTACGTTTTTGGGTTCCCAATTTACTGGTAATATCTTATTCTATGACAACGTGGACCCTACAAAGGTAATTGCTAATATTGTATATAAATGAACAAATAAAATTATGTAAGTATGTGTATTAATATTGGTTATTAACTTGGTTGATTAGGTGCGGAGAAAGGAGATTATGAAGTTATAATGAACGTTATATATTACCCATATTTCGTTTTGGCAAGAATTGGTCCCTCATTTGTGTAGGCCTAACATGCAAAGTCTTTCATATGGCAACCCAAATGGTTGATTGGGTGAAGAAGTAAGTTTATTTATACATGTTTAATAAAGCGAAATGAGTAACTATTTTAAATCCCTTTAGCCAAAAACTTTTTTTAGTCCTTCTCAGTTAGCGAGGTTGAAAACTTTGGCTACGGTAGATTTTAGTCAAAACCAGCTGGGTTCGATCCCATCATATTTTAATTTCAAACACACGTTGATCGAGTTTGACTTTTTCTTTTTAGAAAAACTTGAAAATATATATAAAAAGAAAAGATGAATTGTTGAAGTGACTGAATTACGGTTTTATGAGCAGTAGTCGCAGCTCTCTTGACCTTTTCTTCATCCTTCATTATGCCACAAAACTTGACACTGCACATCATAGTAATAAAAAGAAAAGATGATTTGTTGAATGTGACTAGAATTACTACCCTGCAACTCAACTAGTCTGCGTCACACACTGACTTCCTGAGCTCATTCTCACCCCTCAACAAATATGTGAAATGACGATATTCAAGTAGAAGAAGCATAATCAGTCTTAGGTTTTGTTTGTTTTTCCAAATAACCTCTTCTAACCTTTTTTCACCACTTATGTCTGCAGTTTCTCAGACGTTTTTTGTTTGTTCTTTTGCAGAGATAAGTAGTAAAAATCACTTCTAACCTCTTCAAAAATTCAGACAAAATATTTCACTTCTGTTAGGATCACATAAATGGACCCAAACAAAGAAGCTTCGGTCACTCGAAGTTACAAGACATAAGTCTAGCTCGAAAGA